>RJWM01010466.1:28338-63477 GCA_004363535.1 Dasyprocta punctata | reverse complement strand
AGGCGGAGCGTTGTGAGTTCGAGGCCGGCCTGGGGTACAACGCGAGCGCAAGGCCAGCCTGAGCTACATAGTGCGACCCTGCCTCAAAAAACCAGGGCCGGGAGTTTGGCTCAGCAGCTTAAGTGCCTGTCTGGCAGGTGCGAGGCTGTGAGTTCAATCCCCGGTGCCGCAAAAAAAAAAAAAAAAAAAAAAAAAAAAATCTAGAAGTCTTTTGGTGTAGTTTTGGGGTCTTCTAAGAGTATCATGTCATCTGCAAACAACAATAGTTTAACTTCTTTCTTTCCTATTTTATTCCTTTTATTTCTTTCTCTTATCTAATTGAGCCAGCTAAAGTTTTGAGGACTATGTTGAATAAGAGTGGTGACAGTGGATATCCTTGTCTTGTTCCAGATTTTAGAGTGTCTATACATTTACTGCAGACAAGTTCTGCTACATACCTGGTGAGGCCAGGCACACTTGATTTTGGTGCAGAAAAGCTGATGATTGGGCAAAGTAAACAAGTATTGTACCTGAATGCTACAGCAAGCAGAGGCGCAGGACCCTGTGATAGTGGTTAATAAGGGATTTTGCCAAGTTGAGGGACGATACATTTCAGCTGAAACAGAGGGGAGAATAGGAATGAGCACAGGAGGGGCTGGAGGCAGAGGTGAGAGCGGGGCCTCTGGGGAGCTGTGAGTGTGCTGGGCCAGGCGGTGGTGACAGGTCAGACATGAATTAGAGATGGCCTCACAGTGACGGAGCCAGCCAGCAGGAGGAAGGCCAGACGACAGTCACTGGTGCTTTCCCTTACTGTGGAGCCCCTCTGAGAGCTCGTTTGGAAGGGCCCCAGCCCAGGCTCCCCACTTTCTTACCAAATGACTCATTGTCTTTCTGATCTGTAGCCTACTTTTCTCTGTACCCCAGTCAGTACACAAAGAGCCCCCTGTGCCCAATCTCTTCCGATAAGGTCAGTAATTTACTATTCTATATGCTTTCCTCTAGATTTACAAATTCTTGTCTACTAACTACTCTTTTTTTCACATCTGAATACAAAAACTTGTGATTTGGGGGGTTTGTTTGTTTGTTTGTTGTGGTTGACAGCATCTTTCTCAAGCTGCAGAGTCTGTTTCAGGATTGCCAGGTACCTGTCAGACGTCCCCATTGGATGTTAAGAGAGGACCCTGCTCTATGATGCCCCATTTGGAAAAGTACTTTGTTTTAAAGTTTGGAAAAATAATGCATACTTGTAATACAAAATTTAAGCATTTTGGTAGAATATAAAATGAAAGGTGGCATTCTTCCTCACCATCAATCAGTCCACAGAAATAATTGCTATGAGCGGCAGGGTTCATAACATTTCTGATCTTTATCTGCATATATATGAAGGTGTCTGTTATTTTAAATGGATATTTATTTTATTGACCATTTCCTTACATACCAAGGGTAGATCCACGTTAGGAATGTATGTGTATACACACACACCTTAAAGTAAAACCTCAGCTACCTCGTCTGTTCCCATCCCCTGCCTTCTGGCCACCTTCCTCCTGGAGCTGCTGTAGCAGCTTCTTCACTTTCCTGGCCAAGTAAAAGGTCCTGCTTCCTGCAGTGGGCCCAGAGGCCCGTGTAACACAGGCCCTCCTTCCAGGCTGACTGCCTCGCCCGCTCAGCTCCACCCACACCCCAGCACGCAATCAGCCCCCACCCCATTCTTTCACAGATAGCTGTGCCTGACTCCCTCACTTTATTTCAATCTTTCCCCAAATCTCATTCTTCTAGTGCAGCCTGACCTGATCACCCTGCGTTTTAAAACTCCAGCTGGATTCTTCCGTTCTCTCTTTCCCTCACAGCACTTCATGCCCCACGCCAGCTGTAACTGATGTGCCTGTCCTACCCTTCTGGTGCTGACTACCTGTTCCACTCTAAAACCAAGGTCAGCTTTTGGAGTATGCAACCTGTCAACCATGCAGGGTCGTGGGCAGAGACGTCTTTATGCGTCATGGGTTTAATTCTCTGTGCCATAGTCTTAAATTTTTAGTAACTTTTGAACAACGAACCTCTTATTTTCAGTTTTCCCTGGTTCCTGCAAGTTTTGTTGCTGGTGTTGTCTAGAAAGTAAGCTTCCCAAGGCTGGAGTGTTAACATAAGTTCCCAGAGCGCGAAGATCTTTGCAACAAGGTTGTCCCATAGTGGGCACGTGGTGAGTGTTGCTCTTCAGTTGCTGCATGTTCTGCAGTCAGCAACAGTGTAAGTAGTCCTCTATGGAGGCACGGTTGCTATTACAAAAACAGTACATACAACTTTTTCCTTAAAAGTCAGGACCCTTGAGTGGTTAAATACTTTGAAGGGGGTAACTTGTGACTCCTAGTTCATTTCTATTTCTGGCGACACTAGTATTATTGAGAATTTGCATGTTTTCACTGGAAACGCCTGGGTTTTGTTTTGTGTTTTGTTTTGATTCATTTTGTTTTGTATTTTAGTGAAGTGCTTGCAGGTTGTTGGGCTATTTCCCATCAGATGAGCGCTTCCCAGCTCTGCATAATGGCTAAACCAAATGTTCATAGCCATGGTACACACTGATATCCTCTGTGAGCTTTGAAAAGCCAGTGCCCACACTGCTCAGAGGTACTGTTATAGTGGCTCTGGCTGGAGCCCTGCTTTGTTAAAGGCCCCTGGTGATTGTCAGAGGCCGCCGTTAAATTCTCCATTTTTAACATCATGGACCGAGAGGAACTGATGGAGCTGTCTTGCTGCTTTCTCGTTTCTCCATCGGGTATCCGGTCTTACCTTTTAGAGTCTGTAGTAAAGCAGAGGCTCCAAGGAGTGATAGTTCAAGATTATTTTCCCACACTCCCACCTGCATGAAGCTATGAGTCCAATATAAACCTAATGGGCATGTATGTGTCAATTGGGGATTGTCTTCTATTCTTGTCACCTCTGAGTTTATTCATTACTAAGGACAATGGAGAGGTCCCCACTTCTCTAAAAGAGGTCAGAACCACATAATTGTACCAGGATTTAGCTGAAGCACTTCTTTCTCCTAAATTCCTTTGCGAAATATTTTAATGCTGTTATTTAACTGGAACGTGGTATATTAAAACTTTCGAGAAAGAGAATATTGAATAATGAGCAATTAAAAGTCAGAAGGAGGTAAGAGTGTTTCCCAGCAAGTTCTTAGTTTCCAGAGTATTTCTGATGCCTCCACCACTATATAGCTCTAGGGCTGAGAAATGTGCTATTACTGAAAGAGTAGATTGTGGCATTCTTAGGACCAAAATAACATTCAAGCTTTAAAATTTGAGAAGAAAAGTATCCTTGGGAAGGGGCTGTTGGCAGTAAATCCCATTGACCTAGAAACTCTGGTATTAACTTGAGAAACTCTTACATGGATCTGGGCAGGTGGCTTAGAGTCCACTGCTGATATGAGGGGCCCTAACTCAGGCCCAAGGGGACTCAAAAATACATCTGAAATAGTATTAAAATCTGAAACGAGGTAATGTTCTTCTTAGCTTGCTGCAGAGTGTGGCAGAAGTAGTGACATTTTTAGCTCTCTCTCCCAACCTGTCATTTGACAGTCACTTCCTGCAGGGGCGGTTTCATGAGACAGCTTCTCCACCGATCCCCTGGAAACTATAGCTTAGATGATTTGACTGCTCCCATTGGCTCAGTCCAAAGCAGTTTGTTCGCAAGTGTGTTCTGAGTAGTGACTCTTTTTCAGGCATGGTCATAGACACTCATGTCAAACAAAGCAACGAACACTGCCCCCCCCCCGCTCCTTTCTGTAGTTTTAGAATTTGGCAGGAGAGCCAGACATTGGGTCATTAAGTTGTCTCCTGGTAAGAGTTCTGGAGGTGCATGCGGTCCCTTGAGGATCTGTAGCAAGGGGACTTCATCTGCATGATGCAAAGAAGGGGAGCAGAGAGGGAAAAGAGCTTTCCAAGGAGGAAGGGGCATGTGGGCAAAGGCCTCATCTCGGGCAGGTGGCTCTTTCCTGTTGCTGAGGGAGGGCCTTGAACTACAGACGCAGCATAGTGAGGAAGGAAACAGGCAAGACAAAAGCCTTGTCTGTGAGCCTCAGGGAGAAAGCCTGCTGCCTCTTCCCGAAGAGGAGAAAAGAGACCGAAGGAGTGACTTACAGGGTCCAAGCGGCTTCCTCAGCCCCTTGCTGAAATAACCCCTATGTTACAGTGTGGTTGGATGACACCCCAAGCCTCGTGTAATCAGGGAAGTGGCTGAGTCTGACGTTCATGATTGGTTTGTTGTCTGGCACTGGGATTGGCGGTGTGAGCACGGCACCTGCCCGGGGTGGAGCTGACATACAGTGTAAGGGTGGGAAGAAGGCATTTCTTCCCTCTTTTGCTTTTGCTTTGCTGTTTGTGGCCGCCATGAATGGCTGCCCCACCACACCACTATGCCTTGCAGCCAGCTGAGTATGGACTGAAACCCCCAAGAATTGTAAGAAATAAACCTTCCCTTTCCTAATTTTGGACATCAGGTATTCTGTCTCAGCAAGGAGAGAAAAGTAACCAAGACACCGCACAACACAAGGCAGTGAGGACAGCACTCAGTCAACACCTGGGTGACCCTAGAGCCTGCAGTGTAACTGCAGGTGTCTTCCTGGTCCTCCTGCGAGAGCCAGCCTGTGGGTTCTAGGAAGCAGGCATGGGTTGGGTGCACCTTTGCTGGCGTTAGCTGGTCTTCTCCAACACTTGCAACCAGGGCAAACTTTCCCAGAGTAGGTGGGCTGAATTACTAAGTGCTCTGAATTTACCAGGTCTGTCTTCCACGGTTCTCCCCAGCCTACTTCAGTTGTATTAGAAATATATTTCACGGGGCTGTATCTTTATTACTTTGGTAATAAAAGTAATTGTTTTATTGTTTCATTCTTCACTTCTGTTAAGAACCTATTTCCTTTTGCTTCCCGCTTCCATGGAACTGGATGAGAAATCCCAAGGTACACGAATAGCTGATGAGAATGTCTTTTCCTTCTTTTCCTGTTACTGAAATTGAACTTGGATCTTGAGGAATATGTTTTTGCTTTGCACCCCTTGCTTTATTCCTGTGTGTTGTCCGTGGTTATTCTCAAACTCAGGAAAATGGTCTGGTACATTTATAGAACTTAGAGCAGAAAGTGCTGTGTATTCTCCTTGACTTCATGGTGCTTTTAGCGGGTGCTGGATGTGGTATTGCTGAGAGTGTGATTCAAGCTTTGAGAAAACTAACAACAGTTGAGAGAAAAAACTTAATTTTTGTTTTATGATACAGATAATACACAGTACATTAGCTACATTAAAACAAAACAAAACAAAACAAAACAGAAACAGGCCACAGTAGTACACTCCTATAATCCTGTCTACTCAGGAAACTGAGGCAGAAGGATCACAAGCTCAA
Source organism: Dasyprocta punctata (assembly GCA_004363535.1). Classification (NCBI taxonomy): domain Eukaryota; kingdom Metazoa; phylum Chordata; class Mammalia; order Rodentia; family Dasyproctidae; genus Dasyprocta; species Dasyprocta punctata. The sequence continues at coordinate 58,110 of RJWM01010466.1, read as the reverse complement.
GGCCAACCTGGGCAACTTAATGATACCCTGTCTCAAAAAACTAGGTCAAAGGAGGTTGAGGTGGCTGTCACTCGGCAGTAAAGTGCCCTGACTTTGATCCTGAGCACTGAAAAACAATTCACAGTATAAAAGCCCCTCTTGACCGCTCCCCTCCCAGCCCGTCTCCCCCGAGAGCACTGCCGTCAGGTGGCAAAGCTGGAGCCCTTCTCCCAGGGACAGCGCTGTGTGTGCAGCGCTGAAGCGTTCTCACTTGTGTGTGCAGTGTGGACACCTGTTTGGTATTATTTTCTTTTACTCTCTTCTATGTGATAATCTTGCCTAACTTACCAGGCCTGTGCACATTCGCATGCCTGATTTTTGGGTTGGTTTTGTTTATTTTGTTAACTGCTGCCTGGTGCTTTGCAGTATAGTGTATTAGTCCACCGAAGTGGCCATAACCGCCGCCCACTAGGAGGCATAGACAACAGACCTTGGTGCTGCAGCACCCTGGGGACAAGGCGTCCTGGGTCGAGGAGCCAGCACTGGTTTGTGCGCAGCCGGGGCCTTGCTTGCAGGGTGTAACTCCTCGGTGTGTCCTCGCGTGGCCTCTCCGTTCCTGGGGACTGTTTCATGGGCGCAATGGCCCTGTCAGATTAGGACCCCCTTTATGATGTTATTTAACTTTAGTTCTGTTCTTAAAGGCCTTTAAAGGGGTTCACTTGACACATGCTTTTTATAGTTTGGATGTTCTATACTTTATTAATCTCTTTAATGTTGTCTGGTATGGGGTAAATTCCTGTACTTCTTTAACACAGCATAAGTAGAAAATAAAAGTAACCAAGATTTTCTTCACCTCCGGGGGAGGACAGGCAGGAAGGAGAAGGGATGAGGGTGGGGAAAGACAGAGGAGTGAGGGCCTGAGTTTTAAAAAGAGACAACCAGTTACTCACCCTCAGTACCCACAGCTTTCAGCTTCTCTCCCTCTAAGCCACAAAGTGGGAGGAATCGAGGCAGGTGAGGCCAGAAATGTCCTGTGTGGGCCTCAAGGTTTCCTTCAAAATTAGCACTGCAGTGAGGAGCCTGGTGTTGGGCTTCTCTCTAGATGTCCCCAAGCCTCATGCACTCGTGGGTGGGGCTTGGGAGGTGACTGGATTGTGGGTGTGTAATCCTTGATCATGCGTGCATGTTTCTGAATTAGTCCCCCAGTGGGCTTATATTTGGGAGGGGAGGCCTGCCGGGAAGAGGTCGGTCAGTGTGAGTGTGATCTAAGGGTGTATCTCCCTCCTCCTGCCATAATGGCTTCCGGCTTCCTGAACTGTTTCTCCTCTGCCATGCCACTTTGCCTTGGAGCCCTTTGACTATGGACTGAAACCTCTACAAAGTAACCTCTCCCCCTTAAACTTGTGGGTTTTTGGACATTTTGTTCCAGCAATGAGAAAGTAATTAAGACACCTGAGAAGGCTTAGAAATCTTCAGGCAACAGGCAGACTTCCCCAGCTCTATTTCCAGCTGAACCAAATCAGATTTCACTGGACCAAAATCACTGGACTTCATTTGGATTGAAGTGGAATGACTTAGGAAAGATAAAACTTCTTTTTCTCCCAGTAAATCTGCAAGGGTCTTTGGTCACAATCAGTGCTGAAGAGAAATAGGTTGACATCTAATTAAAGTCAGTGGTTCTCATGTACAGGCAATTTTGATGACCAGGGAGCAGTCAGCAATTTGCAGACACAGTTTGGTTGCCATTTGGGAGGAGGAGGAGTTGTGTGCCACTGGCGTCTGCAGGGTGGAGGCCAGGGATGCTGCTGAACTCCTGTGATGCACACAATAGCCCTCTACCAATGAATTATCCACCCCAAAAGGTTAGTATTACTAAAATTCAGAAACTTCTCTCTCATCAAATGACAGAGGCTACTAAGGCCTTGCAGTTGGGAAAATAATTTCAAAGAATACCGACATCTTAATTTTACAGAAAAGGTAATTTTAGGTAAGCTTGCATTCCTCCAAAGTTGATTCAAATATTTCTTTGAAACAGTGGGTATCTCAATCAATTGCCTTTTTTATGTTTTTTGGATGGGTAATGAAAGACGCTGTTAAATTGCTGTTGTAATACACAGGGTTGTAGTGCAATGGCAAACAGAGACACCGAAACACCACCCAAGATGTGGAGGCAGATTTAACTAACATTGGACGGGCCCTGACAGGGTACCAATTGTCCCTCAAAATGTCAGGCCCTGAAGGCCCAGAGAGGGAGGGTTTTATGGGGCTGCAAAGGAGAGGTACAGAGGTAAACTACTTAACTGTCTTTGATTATTTTGTTTTGTTTTGTTTTGGTTTTTTTTGTAACAGGAATCAAACTCGGGGCCTCGCACTTGCCGGGCAGGTGCTGTGCAGCTGAGCTGCATTCTCAGCCCTTTGATTGGTTCTTAAAATACGCATCATAATGACCAGCTGTGCATCACAGTGCGGAGACGGCAGTAACAGGAGCTGTTACCTGGGCGACTAACAGACTGGCTGGGGGCATTTTCTGCTACAGTGGCAGACTAGTTTGTCAGCCATCCTAAGTGTGATATATATTCACATGGGCAACTTCCACTATCAAGTTGCTTTTCTTAAATTTCAGCCCCCAACTGAAGATTCACCTTGAGTTGGATCAAATTGTATGCTTCCCAAGGTGTTGAGGATTAATTAGTTAACTCTGGTGAGGCGTTTTGATGACAAGTCCACTTAGAGTTCTAACTATTATAATTAGGTAAATTAGGCCCTTTTTAGCCATTGGGCGTAGCTTTGATTCCGTCTGTCTTCTCACATGCAGGAGCAGTTGGCTGGGAGGAAGGGTGGGGAATGAGCAGTAGTGGCCAGCACCAGAAAAAATGCAAACCTCATATGTGATGGCTATTTTCAGATTCTCTTTTAATGGTGACATGAGAAAAACGTCCCCAGGGAAATTAAAATCCGTTAGTAGTGATGGAAGACCTCAAGTCATTACTTCTGAAATGCCAGTAAGCAAATTAGATAAATGCTGTGTTCTCTCGTTTGTATTCATCCATGCGTTCTGTCTGTCTCCCGCTGGCTCTCCTCCCCTTGCGAAGGGGAAGCATGATTATGCGACTGCTGAAACTCTATCAAGGAAACCACAACGTATATTTGAGAAATCTGTTTTCCATGTACACTCTTAATGTCTTTGGAGCTGGCTTCCATCTTTCTTTTTAACCACCACCACGGTCATAATCATCCTCATTTTGGGTTTGTACAACCTTTTGTGGTTCAGCAAGGAAAATGGAAACTGCACGGCAGCTGTGTGTTCTGGGCACTGTGCTGGGACCCTTCTAATCCTCCAGGACCTGCCAAGATAGCTGTGGTCATCCCCACTTTTCAGAAGCTAATGGCAGAGTCCCCAAGGCTGTTTCCTGATTGTGGTGTGGGAAATAAAGACACTGGAGATGTTATATTCCCTCCAAAACTTGACGCTAGAAGCAAGCTTTCACTGTGTGTAGTTGCAAACACCTGTAATCCCAAATACTTAGTAGGCTGAGGCAGGAGGATCAAAAGTTCAGGGCCAGCCTGAGCAACTCAGTGAGACCCTGTCTCAAATTTAAAGGGGTGGAGGAGGTACACGACTGGTACAGGGTTTGTCCAGCATGGGAAAGACCCTGGGTTTAGTTGAGAGAGACAAAGAGAGAGAAATTATCTAAATTATCTGCATCATTTTTCGATGTGGCTTTTGTCGCCTAGGAGATCAGCATGACAGGTAGCATTTCTCTGCTTTTCAGATACAAGAATTTGAGGATGTGCTTGCAATAGTGTTGCGGTACCATTGCTTGCAATACAGTTAGTGACTCACATCGGCCTCTCTCGTGCTCCCACGGAGACCAGGGGCCCTGAGCCCAGCAGGGCCCCTTGTAACAGACTGGCCCAGGGTTGCTTTCCCTTCTCCCGCTCTGCATTACTGGGTGCAGCCCCGCCCCCCACCCCCACTCCTATCTGACCTCCAACCAGGACTCTCTGACCCCTTTCTGTCTCCTTGCCACTGTGTATCTTGTGAACACTGAGGGCTCCCAGGCACCCATCGTGGCATTCTTGTTCACCGTGGTGATTTCATTTGTTCCTCTGCCTTAGATCATTGGTTCCTAAATTTTGTTGCCTATCAGAATCACCTGGGAGAGCTCTTAAACTCCCTAAACTGCACGGTAGACCAATTAGCTGAGAATCTCTGATAATCAGGGTGTTTTTTTAACCCCCAAAAGCTCTCTAGGTGATTCCAAAAATGCGGGTGTGAGAGCCAAAAGCAGGACTCGACTCTCAGTGTGAGACCTTTCCCTCCACTGCTCAGCACCTGCACTGAGTGTGTCCAAGGATGTGGGGACACACAGGGGCCCCCACGAGACGTACTCTAAGGAACTGCTGCTGTCCGTGTGCAACCCAAACATATCTGCCTCCTGCACTGCTTCTGGCAACCCCTCTGAGAAGACGGCCTCTCTGGGGGTCACCTCTCCGCCTGCTCCCCCAGCTCGGGGCAGAGCTGCGCATCCTCCTGTGAAGCCAGGAGTAACCCTCAGAGTGCCTCCGACTGTCTCCGCCTCTCCCTCCCACCCCATCCCTTCCCCCCTTCTCAGGCCCCCAGGCACATGAACTTGGTAAGGGGTTCCTTTGTGTCTACACTCTCCATTTGTTCCCTTGACAACCCGGTTTCCAGAATTTACCAAAATAACCTTATAAAACAAAGGCCGGATCATGACCTCTTCTCTGTAAAAGTGGCCACTCATGACTGAAGGCCAGGACGGTGTGGATCTCTCTGGGTCAGTCCCGGCAGGCTTTCCAGGGGCTGCCCCACTGAACTCCCAGCGCCAGGGCCATGAGCTTCCTCTGGCCAGCGCAGGCAGTGGCACCCACGTAAGCAGCAGGCTGGCCTGCGTGTCAAACACGCTCCAGAACAGACAAGTGTTGGTGGCAGGGTCTGTGCTGTTTCTCAGAGCTCCCCGGCAGTGCTAACTCCAGCTGCTGCGGTGGTAATTTACTTGTTAACTGTCCAATCATTGACTCCTTCTTTCTTACCCCTTTTCCATCAATAAAATAGCCACCCGAATAAGAAACTTTCTTTTGGACTTTAAGTCAGGATCTGCTGCTAGGGTTCTTCAGACTAGATCACTCGTGATGTCACAGCAGTCCAAGAAATTGGAGTGTTAGATCAACAGCACAGATATGCCCAATAAATGGGAGCACGTAAAGAATTGAAAGCCTGCACAGAATCAAGAGTCTGAATAAAGTCCAGTTCATAGTCTTGCAAGATTCATCTTCATATTTCCTTCTTCTTATTATTGAAATCTTTTCCTAAATCTACGGAGAATTTTCTTTTCTCTCCCCAACCCCATTTCTTGCTCCTTCTCTTCAATGCCAGGAATTGAACCCAGGGCCTGGTGTGTTCTAGACAAGCACTGTACCGCTGAATTACACCCATCCCCAACAGCTCATTATGGTGGGTTTATGCAACACCCAGCAACTGTTTGCCCATGAAGGAGGGGCCCCAAGAACCCTGTTTACGGTCTCTACCCTCACCATAATACACACCCACGGGAAGATGGGTTTAGGACTTGGGCATCTTAGACATCTGGGCTCAGTAAGTGAGGAAAGATAAAGCACAGGTGCAACGAGGCAGCCGTTTTCCAGCACACATTTTCCACCTCACGGGCAAAGGAATGGGAGAAGCCACTCGGCAGAAACCGAGCGGACAAATGAGCGGAAGAGGGCGCAGCGCTGGCCACGGCCGCCAAGCCCTCCCTCAGCTCAGTGGCGCTCTGCCCAGGGCTTCGGAGCCCCTCTCCATCCTGGCGCAGACTGTCCTGCAAGTGCCATGCTGTTTCAAGTTGGTTCTATTACTTAAAACCAAAGAGTTCTGATGAATCCAGTTTCCATGGAACTTGCTACAAAGGAAAAGAAACCTCTTTCATGTGCTTTCCTGGTTTAATGTTTTGTCCAAACCACTCCAGTGGTGACAGTTAAATACACAGTGCCCCAGCAGGGCTGCTGGGGAAAGGTGGGGAGTTTGGGACTTTGTGGTTTTGTTTGCTGACAGACTTTCGTTTTATTTTTTGTTTTTTCTTCCTTTAGTTTCTCCAGACAGCTGTAGTATTTTGGTGCTGCTTGACTGCTTAGAACATCTTGTCTCTGTTAAGTCTTAACTTTGGGGTAAGCATATCCTGTGGCAATCCCCTTTGAAATTCTGAGCACTTCTCTTAAGCATGGCATAATAGAAGGAAATGAGCAGTGCCATCTCTCAGCTATTCTAGAAACTCGTTATGTTGGAATGTAAGTTTCTGAAGAATCTGAGTCAGTCCATCCATGTTTCTACCCTCCCCTACCTCCACAATGCTCCCGTCCGAGGAAGGCCCGTGAGGAGCCCTGAAGTCGGCATGGTAGCGGACTAACTGAACTGACAACCCTGATCAGTAGCTTGTCTGTGCGCATTTCCTTTACCCTTTGTCTCCTGTTGCAATGCTTTTCTGGGCTAGCTTTGTGACTTGCTTTAGCCAAAAGACCTCAGCGGACATCACAGCATGATAGTTCTGAGCGGAAGTTTTGAGAGAACTTGCACAGTTCACCTGCTGTCCCGCAGAGCTGTTCTTGCTTAGATTCCAGGCACAGTGAGAAGGAGCCCCTGCTAGTGTGCTGGGGTGGGAGGGGAGACTCTGGGGAGTGGAACCAGGCTGTTCTATTAAGGACCACCCGAGAGAAGCCAGCCAGCAAACCTGCCACATGACGAGGCCAGCCACCATCAACAAACGACCTTCACATCAGCAGAACCATTCAGGGAAACTTTAGGTTTCAGAGCAAAGATAAATTGTTCTTAAAGCCTCCAAGTTTGGGGGTGATTTGCTGTAGAGGCTAAGTGGATCTGTAGAGCTGAGGCACTCACAAATCTTTCTTCAGTTGGACTTACGAATGTGTAAGTCCTTAATATGCAGCTTAAAAGGAAATGATCCAGTTCTATGTGTGTTAGTGTAGATTCCCAACAGACATGTGGCTACATTCCAAGTGAGTATATGAAGTCCTATCTTAGTGCTTGGCTGCTTTGAAACTTGTGGAATTCGGTACTCAACATTTCAACAGAAAAATTTGTCCCAGTACTTGTCATTTGTTTGGTGCTCAACCAACAAGCTAGAACTTGTCAGAGTCAGTCTCGTGAGCCGCAGGCTTTTCCAGCCAGAAGAACTTGCTTGGTTCTCATTGTTTTACTTATCATGCCTCTCAGAACCAGTTAAGGACAAGTATCCAGGTAACATGGCACAGGCTATGCTGTGTACATGGAAGTCTCTCTGCAGAGACTGGGGTGCCGCTTGAGAGAAATTAACCCTCCAGAGCGGAGGTAGCCAAATCCACCCATGCTCAGTTTCTGCAAAGAAAGTCTTGTTGCGTCACAGTCACGCTTACTGTTTAATATTGTCTGTGCACTGCAACAGCACAGCTGAGTAACTGTGACAGAGACAGTGGGCCTGAAAGTCTCCTCTTCTTACTCTCTGGTCCTTTGAACAAAACATTTGCCAATCCCTGCTACAGAGAATCTAAATTCAGCTTCCAACGGCTACTAACTGGAAGCAGTGTGCCATGTGAATTAGGACTGCCAGGGTAGAGAACAAGTGTTTCAGTGTAGAAGCAAAACCCTGGAGCTGTCACTGTGGACAATCCAAACAGCAGCCACCACGTGGGCTGGAGAAGCTCCACTCACAGACGTGGGCACGCTGTATCCTCTGGCAGGAAACCGCAGGGAGTTCCTTAATTAATGACCAAGAGCGACTCCTCTCCTCCACAACAGGAAGCCCAGCTTGCTCTAAATCTAAGCATTACCCTTAAGCCCCTTAAAACCACTTCCCACTATAGTCTACAGCTCAGTCTGTAACCCTTCTCTCAGGAGTACTACTTTTTTTGGAAGGTAAGAAACCACAGAGAAAATTATCACAAAGAGATTGATTCTAACTAACCCTGCCACTGATTTATTATCTAATAAATAACCAGAGAAACAATCAGGAGGATTAACCAAGCTTCTCATGGATGATGGATGCCAGATACTCAAATAATTTCTCTTCTAAACTCTCCCAATTTAATGTGAAAATATCAGGAGCAAAAAGGTATGAGTGAGTGACATGGACTGACTTTTCCGTTCCCTTGCTGGGACAAAATACCCAACACTCACAATTTAAAGGAGGAGAGGTTTCTTTTGGCTCAAGGCTTCAGAAGTGTTAGTCCATGGTTGGCGTGGTCCAGAAAGGCGTGGTGTTGGGCCTGACTTGGAGCAGAGCTGCTCACATCATGGCGGCCAGGAAGCAGAAGGAGAAGGGAGGGAGATGCCCAAGTCGTGCCCCCAGCAGCCCCCTCTTCTGACCAGGCCCACTCCTCACAGCATGCTCAGCTGCTGAACTCATCAGTGGATGCATTCAAAGATGAGTGTAGCCCCCATGTGATCCAGTCCCTCCCCAGAGCCGCATACCTCCAAGGCATGAGAATCTGGGGGGACCCTGTAGGTGGTACGACTTTGTCATGTACCTTAATGCTATGACTATTGGGATGTGTCTGCTTCTCCTCTCCTTGCCCCGTTGGTTGAACCCCGCCGAGTCAGGCATCGAACAAGGCTCACTGAGTGCTGGAGCGTGTCCCCAGATTGTGTCCCTGGGGTGCTGTGGGTTCCTTTGCCTGTAAATGCTTCTCCCCAGCCTTCCCCAGCCCTTGGCACTTCCACGGGCTCTGTACTCATTCCTTCAAATTCTGTCAAGTCCTGCCCTGAAATCGGGCCTGACGACTTCTCCGAAACACTCGCGCCATCACCGGCCGGGACCCACATTCCCTCCTCAGCGGCCTGGGCGAGCCTCTGCAGTGGTCCTCTGCTTCCTTCTACTGCTTGCTGGCCTGCTGGCCCCACAGCAGACAGGGTAGGCTTTCTTGCCGGAGTCTTCCAGTAGCCTCTCTCGCCACTGACTCCAGGCCTCTTCTGCCATGTACAGCACCCCACACAACCAGCCAGCTCACCAACTCTCTGAGCTCACTTCGGCGGTTTTCTCCTCCCCGCCTCTGCAGTCTCCGTCACTTCGAACTTCTTCCTGTGCTTCTGGACCATCTGGGCTCTTCCTGCCTCTGGGCCTTTGCACTGCCCTCCCGTCTATCTGGAAGGTCCCTGTCCTTTGCTTGACCTCAGCCTCTCTCAGCCAGGTGGCTTTGCCCCACAGGGACACCTGGCCATGTCTGAGGACACATTTGATTGTCAGATGTGGGGTGAGTCAGTGCTTCCAGCCTCTAGACGAGCCTGGTGACAGACACCAGGGCTGGGACCACACCTGACACCACACAGGACAGCTGCCCACAGCAAGGGGCCTCCTGGCCCCAGGTCAGTGGAGCCGCGGTCCTGAAGCCTGCCTGCCTGAGTTCCCTCTGCAGATATTTACTCCTGACAGAAACACTTTCCAACCCTCCCCGCCCCAACTCCTCAGTTCGCACTGCTCGGGACACGGGACACGCTGTGATGAGCGAGGAGTTTCTGGCGTTTGTTGCAGATCCCGCTCAAATGTGCGCCGTGCGCGAGGCGGGCGGTGGGCCTGCTCCCGCGGTTCCTCTGTGTCTGGGCGAGGCGTGGCGCAGAGCGAGCTCTGGGAGACCCCGAGGGGCGCGGAGCTTGGGGCGCACAGGTTAGCCAGGGGGAAGAACTGCTGTGTGGCGGGCACCTTCTCAGCTGCCGCCCACATGCGTACAGGCCAAGGAGGAGCTCTGCGCTTAATGCCGCTTTAGGACAATTTTCCTAGCTTTCTCCTTCAGTTTTCCGTGGTCTCCCCACACCCCGTGGCTATTCCTTCCCGCGTAGAAGTTCTAGATCCACTCCGCCCCAGGTCCCCAGCCCCTTGATGAGTGCTCCTCTGACTTCTCACCCTCAGCCGCCGCGGCAGCTCGCGCACTGCCTGGAGCCGCGCGTGCACTGGGGTCTTCGGCAGCCCCATGGCCAGTGTTGGATTAATTGCTTGCTTAACCTAGGGTTCACTGCAGCTTTTCTCTCACAGACAAGATTGCCAGTCTCCTCAGCACCAACTTGGCAATAGCAGTGGCAGCCTTGAAATGATTATCCCAATTTAAAGACAGCATGAATTCCTAGCGCTTTTTAATGCACATCAAACTCTGAACGTTCTTTGTTCTTGCAAAAAGCCATGGGCCTTTTATAAAAAGTTATTTATTTTGCCTTCTTGACTTTTCTGTACTTTAAAATGACTTTGGATTTTATTTTTTAAAGATTTGGAATGTGCGCATTTTAGCATGCAACGTTTAACTTTGGGCTTTGCCCTTTTCTGTAGATTTTACTCCATTTTCCATGCCACACCCCTTTCGTCTGTCGTGCCGAATAACCACCGGTAGTCCCACGGAGAGGTGGCTGGTTGTTGGAGGGAGCCCCCGGCAGGTCACCCCAACACTGCAATGTGGGTGTGCCTCCCCTACCCAAGAGGGAGACCCCAGACTTCTGGCTGTGGCCCTGACCCCTGCCCTGAAGCCCAAAGCCCGGTCCTCAGCGAAACCATTTCTTGGCAGCCCACTTGGTGTGCCGCTGAGCCTCTCAGTTTCTCACGTGGGATTTCCTGTCGACCATGACCTTTCTTGTCTCTCCCTGGGAAGGCAGCCTGCAGACTCCCAGGCTTGCGGGAGACAGCCGTGTTGTACCTGTTCGCAGTCCCTCTGAGCTCTGCAGCTCGAGAGGAGCCTGCAAGCTTTCACAGTCGCACTAGAGGAATAGGTATGTTGGCTGCAAAATCTGAGTCTTCCAAGCCCAAGAGAGAATGACTAGGGCAATCCATGAGGCAAGAGGTCACAGAATGAAAAGAAGCCACGCTTTAGGACAAGGCCTTGGTCCAAATTTTATTCTACTTCTTTACACCTCTGTGAGCCATGGTAGATGACTGAATCTGGGCTTCAATTACTTCCCTTTCGACAGGCAAGTGGCAGGGGCTGTGGAGTGGTGTGGAGACGCTGGAAATGCCACGCGTGTCCATGTTCTGCCCTGGGTGGCCGTGGACCTCTGAAGAGCAGAGGGCAATTCCTGATGTCCACGCTTGTGTCATCTCTGCCCCTGGAGAGGGTGGACCTTTTGTGACTTGCTTTAAAGCACAAAATGCCATAAAAGTGACGGGGCTTGCACTTTCATGAGCAGGTCTTCAAAGCTGTGGCTTGTGCAGCTGTAAATTGTGTGCACACACAACCCAGACCGGTCTGTCAGGAGCTGACAAGTTTTTCCTGAAGAATACAATCCTCCTCTTTGGTATTTATTATGGAAAAGTGCTCTGCTAAACGTCCTATTTTTTTCAGCAAAATATTCACTGACCCCAAACTCTGCACGGCACGTTACAATACACACAGCCTCATGCAGCTTTAGGCTTGTAGATTTATACTCTCTTACAATTATGAGTGCCTGCCCAGAGGTACTACCTCATTATGCAATCATAGCATACCCATCATGATGATTTTGGTAAGAGATTAACACATCTGGTGAAGTTCACCTTTCAGGAAGCAAGGCCTGCGGTAGGGCTGAGCCTCCACAGTCTGCGTGTATCTGGAAGCTTCCCTGAAACCCACCTTTTACAAAGGAATAAAGAGCATGGATGATCGAACTGTACATCTCTTTAAAGCTTGATTGCCATTAAAGCAGAAATTATAAGGTTGCCAAAAAAATGACAAACAAAACAAAACAAGCGAAAAAGCCACGGCTGCCAGTGCTTTCTCTCATACACGTGCTCTGATGAGGGCCGTGTGACTGGTCACTGTCCTTCCGAGGGCCACAGCCAAGGAGCTGCGCAGGGCCCTGGCTGCGGTCAGGGAGGAAAGGAGGGCCTTGCTCGGAAGGCCCGAGGGGAATCTAGCTGTGCCCACAGCCTGAGTGGGCTTGGAAACAGCCCCTACCCAGGGGTGCTCCAAGGTGAGGTTGGAGCCTGATAGTCCGGTCCTGCGGCACTGTCATCTTGGTGACGAAGTGAACCAGAAACTCATTGTGCCCAGGTTTCTGACCCACGGAAACTGCGAAGTATAAATGTCACTGTTGTAAGTGTTGAAGTAATTTGTTAGGCAGCAGTAGCTGATTACTAACAGTGTGTCGGGGTCAACTGGGGATCAAATGGCAAGAAGATGAGTAAGAGATGAGCTGTCAGCTGAGCTTGCAGCGCAGTCTGGTGGGAGGTTTTGTTTTACCGGTGTCACTGGAGAGCGCTGGGGAAAGCCACGCCTGGGAGCAAGCACAGCCACCTCCCAGGGCCTCAGCATACAGGCAAGGGAGGCTGGGTCAGGCCCGGACCCCAGGGGCCCTACAGGTCCCGGAAAGGGGCCCAGGGCCTTCCCCATGGGAACTGTGTGCTCCTAAGGATTGGGAATGCTTTCAGGCAGTAGCTGTGCCAACAAAGATTTTAGCTTGCAAGCCGAGAAGAAACTCAGATTGTTTTCTGTTTCATTGTGGGATGCTTGAGTAGCAGGATATTCATATTATAAATAACTAGTGTAAAGTAAAGATCACCAGTTTAACTTCTTAACCCCTACTTTCCCCTCCCAAAGCGTTGGGGCTGTGACTTGTGGCCTCTCACGCAGCCATGCACTGCGGGACTTGGGGCACCGGCCTGTGACCTTCATGCGAGTAACCTCGCGTCAGTAGCCTGAATGCTGGCAAGGACTACACATCACACCTCTGTCTTCTCTCCAAAGCAGCCGACTCGCAAGGCCAGCACCAGCCGTGTCCACCTCCAGGACCCTTTCCACTTACTCACACAGAGCCTTCATCTCAGTCCGGTGCCGGAGGCGCTCAGTTCAGCGGTGTCTGCAGGAGCCCTGGAGGCCAATGGCTAGAGCTCAAATCCTGTGTCCCATGTGCCAAGTGACCTCGTGGGGAACCACAGCCCTGTGCTGCTATTTTCTTCTCCGTAGACTGCAGTAACAACAGTGCCCTCCGCCAAAGCAATCGGCAGGGGGAAACAGCCGAATGTGTACAGAGGGCTAGGGCAGTGCTGGCCACATAAACAGCCCCGTGCAGGTTAATATTAGCAAAAGAACAGGGCTCTGCTCTACCTAGTGTTCTACAGCTTACTTTTCAAATAGAGTGTCTTGGTGAGTTCAGGGACAGCATTCCTTTTTTAAAAAGTTAAACCTTTTATTTTGAGATGGTAGTAAATTCACATGCACTTGTAAGAAAGTATACAGAGATCCTTGTACCCTTTCATCCCTGTACCTTTTCATATGCATTGGTATCATCTCATAAAACTGAAGCTCCCCAGCACAACTGAAATTCAGTCAAGGTTCAGAACTACTCCACCTCTCCTTGCCCTTGAAGAATCACACTGATTTCCCTCCTGCACACTTCTTCCTTGAACCCAGGCAACCACTAACATACCCTCTAGTTTTATAATTTTTGGATTTTGGAAATATATAAATGGTACATTGTGGTTGGGGATTTGTTCAAGTTCTAGAATGAATCAACTTTCTTTTTCATCACCTGCATACTGCTCCTTTGTACGGGCATACCACAATTTGGTTAATCTCACCATCCACTGAAGACATTTTAAGTGTTGCCAGCTTTTGACCACTAGGAATGTTATAAACACTTGTGTATAGGTTGACTTTTCTGGTCCTTCAGCTCTAAACCTTGGGTGTACAAAGCAAAAAAGAAAACTCAGGGCACATGCCACCATGTTGGTCCTTTGACCGCAGACATCTAGCTGGTCTGCATTCTTCTTTCCTCATTTCTGAGTGTCTTGTGTTTGTTTCATGTGCCGTGTATGGGCTTTTAGTTATACTTATCAGGAAGAATAGGGGAAGGTTCTCAGAGGCAGGAGTCAGGAAGTCCCGGCTTTCTTCTTGGTTGCTCATGGTTGGATCAGTCTTGCAGATGGCCCTCAGACGGGCGCTCCCAGTTCATCCTCCCCATTCCAGTGCAGGACCGTGCTCTGCCCTGACAGCCAGGTCTACGCTCACTGTTGGCAGGTGTGGGAGAGGTGCAGTGGGCCGTGTCCTGACCTGGACCTGCACTCGGGCCTTGGCGATCTTTCTGCGCTCTGAGTGCTGAGCTGGGGGAGGCTGGCCTCTCGTCACCTGTTCCCACTGCACCAGCGAGGCCTTGCTGGGCTGAGTGCATCTCACAGACAGCGGGGTAACTCGGAGTCACGCCCTCAGAAATGCCCTGAGGCTTATGCCCACGGACTGTGGTGGAGTTTAGTTGGCTGGGACGTTGGCATGAGTTCAGCCTGGAGCTGGTGGCCTCACTAGGGCCAGGAAGCTGGAGGTCTCACCTTTGTGGTAGAGAGGGCAGAGGAGGTGTGGCGAGCCCTGGTCTCGCCCTGAGGGAATGATCAGAGTGGGTAACATCAGTGCGTACATGAAGGCAGTACTACCTGTGTGGAGGCGTGCAGAAATCCCAGAGCCACCATGGAGGAGTGGGGTTTGGGAAGACGGTGACCACGCAGTTGCCAGGGAGGCCCTTGGATAAACCGTCAGCATCAATGTGAAAATAAAGACAAAGAAGAAATCTTGGGTCTGATTCTTGACAAAAGGCAGAATTTCACGGTGGGGAGAGGGCATTCCGGAAAGGCAGCACAGTGGCGGCTCCCGCTGTGTAAACCTAGCAGCCAAACGGCACACGCTGACTGCCTTGCCATTTCTGAGGGCTGGAGTCTGGGCACATTGACCTGCACTGTGGCTCGGGGTCCCACCAGGCCACCGGCAGGAGCTGGCCGAGGACGGGGCTGTGGGACTTTACCCGGCCTCGCCGTCCATGACGTCCTGCGGCTCCCCGAGGCCAACGTTTTTGCTAAGGAACCCATTTTGCTTTCCTTTCATTTTCCATGCAGTCGTTCCTTTTAAAAAGTGTTTTAGAAGTGAAATGATGATTGTACTTAATGCAGAGTAGCTGTATGGAATTAACCTGGACCACTTTCCACAGTTTCGTTATTTGGTGGGTCACTGAAGCAGAACCCATAGACTTCCACACCGAGAGGGAAGACAACCCTGCCGCCCGCCTCTGCCACAGCTGCCCTGTGGCCACCCGCTAGCCACGCTGTCTCCATTCTCTCCTCGGAATGCCCATTTCAGGAGCTGTGTTACACAATAAAAGATCGCTGTGGAAATATTCAGGAAGGCAAAAGCACAGAGAGGTGGGCCTCTTTTGGACTTTGTCAGGAATAATTCTCTACTATCATAGAAAAGATTGAAAAGTAATAGCAGTGCCGAATGAAATAGTTCTCTTTAGGCAGAATTTATCAGCTTCTAAAACTGTAACTGTCACAATGCTTTGTGAACGTCCGTAAGATGCATGGTGGTGACTAAGGACTTCTTTGGTTGATGAAGTGTACATTGGCTATTAGAGTTTAGACCCAATGCTTGTATGTCTAGAGTCTGGGTTTTATGAATGCAATCACGGGGCTTCTAAATGTGCCGGTGGACTAACGCAGTGTTGAGAGCATCGTCTGATCGTATTATGGGAAGGTGGTGGACATGGGTGGTTGGGTCTAGTTCAAGCAAGGGAATTTTTTTTCACGGTGAAAGATATGGGCCCAGTTTTAATCTTTGGCAGGTGGAAAGTCAGTTTTTCCAACATCATTTATTAAAGAGGCTGCATGTGTTTGGCACCTTTGTCAATGATAAGGTAGCTTAGTGTGTTGTTGTTTCTGCATCTTCTAATCTATTCCATTGATCTTCAGGTCAGTTGTTTTTTTTTAGTACCACACTGTTTTTATCACAGTAGCTTTATAGTATAATTTCAAGTCAGGAATTGTGACGCCCCTTGTCTTGTCTTTGTTGTCCAGGATTTCCTTTGCTATTCTATGTCTCTTTTGGTTCCAGATGGATGTTAGGGTTGCTTTCTCTAATTCTGTGAGATTTATTTTCGTTATGGCTAGTTGGAGTTCTATATGCCACACTTATCTAAATGTCAGGTCCTTTACCCATGCTTGGGAACTTTTCTGCTATTACTTCTGTAAATAGTCTTTTATGTCATTTGTGTTGACCCCTGCTTTTGTGCTGACATCTATCACTCTTAAATTATTTTTCTTTGCGTCATCTTGCAGCCATTGAATTGTTATTTCCTGGTTTCTTGTTATTTTTAAGAGATCCTTCCTTTCAGGATTACTAGCTGCAATCCTGTCTTCAAGGTCTGAAAGTCTATCTTCAGTTTCTTTCAAGCAGTTTTGCAGTTTTCAATGGAGTTTTTAATTTCTTGGATATTTCTTTGAATCTGTTTCATGCATTGTAGTTCTTTCCTGTATTGTTCATGCAAGGTTTCCATCATTTTCCAATGCTCCTCCTTTTTTAAATGTGTGTCTTCTTTAGATATACTCAGCATTTATTTCATTATGTTTGTGATTTGTGCTTTTACCTGAGATATTATGCCTGATCTGATTAATTTTACAGTCTCATGAAGTTGTTTCTTTACTTTAGTTGCTATCCTGTCAGAAATTTCAGGGGTGCGGCTTCCAGTCTCTTCAGTTTCTGTCTCTCAGGCTCGTTCTGTATGGGCTGGAGGTCTGAGATTGCCTTTTCGTTCTTTGTCTTGACATTTACCTGGGAATTCCTCCGTGTGAGCTGGTCATGGGGTCCCAGGCACTTCCCATGTTGGCTGTCTGTCCGCAGGGTAGGGGACTGGGCCAGGTATCTGAGTGTCTCCTATGCTAAGTTCCCAGGAGGCATTGGGGGATGAGGCTGGCTTTTCCAGACAGGCACAGCTACACCAAGGCTCCCCTGATGGCAGAAGGTACACAGGAGCTTGGCTGGCTGGTTCTCCCCACCAGCGCTGGCTACCAGTCCCTGATGGTGGCTGGTGGGCCCACAGAGGCATGTATGTTCAGCTGCTTCTTCTGGTGTCTGCAGTTCTGTGCTAATGTCCGCGTAACATCCCGGAGGTGTGCTGGGTATGGACCTGACCTTGGCCTCTGGATGTGGGGGCTGAGATTGGTCTTCTGTCAGTGGAGTTCTCCAGAGTCCAGCTGCTGGCTCCTTGCTGCTGCTTCGGATGCTTCCTCGTTATTGACCTCACTGATTACTTCACCCTCCAGAGGTGTCTGTGCACTGGGCTGCTGTCCTGGGTTTTGGGGTTCCCATCAGTCTTACACTCTTACAGCTGATGCCCCCTCCGGAATGGAATGGAGGGGCACAGAGAAGTTACCCATTCTTAAGGATTTTGTCATAGCAGCCTGGATGGATGGAGACAGGTACGTGGTTGGGAAGGTGATCAGACAAGCCACAGGCAGACACGAGGAGAAGCAGGGAATTTTCAGGCCAAGGTGCACCCGGGGCTGTTTCCTCCAGTTCCAGTCTGCCTGGAGTGTGGCCAGCGTTGTGAATTCACTGTGGCGAGGTCTGAAGGGGCAGTCAGGGGGTTAAGCAAAGACGAGGGTCCTGCCCACAGGGTACTTTGTGAGTAAAAATATAGACCTGTGCCACCATTTGGTGAGCTGTTGTCTGGGACAGTGTTGCTGGACGAAAGAAGCTCATGTCACTTGGCTAGAGGAAGCTGACGGCCCTCAGCTTTTCAGGGATTTCTTTCTGTTGAACTTTTGAGAAGTTTTGCTGAAATTTCACAAATGTGCTTATCATGTCTCTCTGTCCTGTATGGGATGAACATTTAAAACAAAATACACTTTCATTTCTTCTCAGAAACTCATTAAGGTTTTCTAAATACCTGGTCTGTGACTGTTACATAAAACAGAAAAGAGCATTAGAAAATACATCACACGAGTCCTTGAAGAGGGATCAGCTAAGGCCAACGTTAACATCTGGGGAGACAGGGAAATTTGGAGGCGGCATTTTTGATGTGCAAAGAGCCAATCACTGGTCCCTCACACATGACACGGCTACACTGCATAAAGTAAACATCCAGGGCCTTTAATGTCGTGTAACATGAAAGTGCTTGAAGTTTAAATCTTGCTTGGAAAAAACAAGTCATGCGTCAGTGCCTGTGACCCTGATAAACATATGCTTGGAGCAGATACCCAATCTTACTTCCCCACTGACATGATGAGAATGCGAGAGAAATTACTGGAAAGCCTCCTTTTTATGTGTTATCATTACATTACATTAGGACCACATGCATCCCTGAGTAATGACTTACTGTTTATTAAAACATTGACACGAGCAGGTTTCCACCCACCAAAATTAAGCATTGATACTTCTCCTTCATGTGTCTTCGCATAGTGGATTCATTGTGAGACCTAGGAACTCGAGGAACAGTGGAGTAGAGAACAAAAGTGGGAATCAAAGTAATTTTGATGAATCCTATTTTGTAAATGAAGATAGACCCTTAGTATGTAAAGATAGAATGGAGCCTCTTTTGAGAAGGAAATGCTACAACAATGACCAGAAGCATGTGGCATGAGAAATCTGGGATTATGAGTGGAACAATCATCTTTACTAAGATTCCTGGGGTCAGGAACCTGTCTGCTTTGGTGCTATTAAACAGTTTTAAACTCAGAACAACACCTGCCTCTTTGTAGATGAGGCAAAAAATATGTTTAGTGAATGAACAAGTTAATGCAAGTAGTGTCACGTTAAAGAGAAATATGAATGCATTGTGAGAAGGACTTAGCATGATGCTGAACAGTACATTATTGCTGTATTAAAGAGAAAGTGAAATTACTGAGGGCCTTTAGAAGACCAGGGTCTGATAACACAAAACAGACATCACTAATTTCATGACTGGCAAAAACATTTGAAGAATCACTTAACTCAGTGTCTTTATATCATTTCAGGCCCCGTGCTATTTACTTAAATAAGATAGTTTGCCTTGATGAGAACTGAGTCACTGGGGACAATTTAGTGACCCTGACTATTTGGTAGGAGAAAAAGAAGTCATAAATTGAATCACACCTGTCACCTGCACACCTTTTACATCCCTAGCAGGGCTACTATTGTATGGGTAATTTCACTGTAGAAGTAGCTCCTTATCACATTTTTCACTTGCTGTGCCCTGGTTACCTTACTGTACACCTTACAAACTATTAGTTTATCAGGAAAGAACTCTGTAAAAGTAGATTTCATTCTCTTTTTTCCTTATGAAGACAGTGAGCCTCACAGATGGTCTGCGGTTTGTCAAGGTTCGCTCAGCTGGACTGGAAATGGAAGCACCAACAGAAACACTTTTGTTCTGCCCTCAGAGGCCCTTATTTGCAACCATTAGCTTCTGTAGTAAATGCATTTGTCAGCGGCATAACTACTTCACTGTCTGAGAACGTCCTGGATCAATCCTTCTCTCCTGCACCATGAGGTATTTGCATGTGCATGGGTGCTGATGAGCTGTTCAGCTCTTCTAGGATAGAGCTGGGTCTGTAATCCTTTTTCCAAAGGGCCCAACTTTGTGTCCCTAGAGTCTGATACTTAGAATGAATTCAATAATTTCTGTAATGAATAAATGAACTGAGTCAGCAAGCTTCAGTTATAAATTAGGACCTTTCCTTTGGGCTCATGAAAACACTTTTAATGAGAAAATAAGTTTGTGTGTTGCATGTGTATCATACATGAATTCAAAAGTAATAGATAAAATGATCAAAAAGACAGCCGAATTTCACATCGGGAGGGCGCTAAGCATGCTGATGAGCTCCGTGGCTTTCCTGGGATCAGAGTTTGGAGCCTGTGCTCCTGTCTTATTCCTGAGCTGAGCACCAGAGATCTCAGTGTTCCTTTGAGAGCAGCTCTGAAGGATTCCTTGGGGACAGCACTGGCAACACTTTCTTCCCCAGTCTCAAAACTTTTATGGTAGCTGTGCCTTGAGGAATAGTCAACATTTTAAACCACCATAGCTCAATTTCCTTCACTATCCTTTACCCCCTTAAGAGCTATTCTCATGTTCCGCTGCCTTCCGTGGGGACCATCCCTCTGTAAAACGGGAACAGGAGGAGGAAGTGCCTCATTAGGAAGCTTCTTCCTGAACGGAAGCCCTGCGTTGTCTCTTGCAGACGCTCACAAAGCATCTGAACTGTAGGGTCGGGCTCACTGACTGTACTAGCGATGCTCATTCCATCGACTAAGCCACAGAGTGCCCCAGTGTTCAGGCAGATCTTGTTTTTGATGGGCCTGGAAGGATGACTTTGGATGAGGTTAACATTTGATTCAGTGGGCTGAGGAAAGCAGATGGCCCTCCCCATGGTAGGTGGGCTTCATCCAATCAGTTGAAGGCCTTTATGGAACAACAAGTAGACTTGCACATGCAAAAGGCAGACCCCTGCTCAACTTGGCTGGACAGTATTTTCTTGCCTTTGGACATAAACTGAAGCATTAGCTCTTTTTGGTCTTCGCACCATTGGCTCTTCTGGTCTTCAGAGCTTGGCCTCAGATTAGACTTACTGCTCGGGTGGTCAGGGGTCCCTGGTTTGTCATTGTCTACACTGTGACTTCTCAGCCTCCATAAGCACATAAACCAATCATTCTGCTACTGTGTCTCTTTATAACTGTCTCTCTATCTGTGCCATTGCATCCACCTATATATCTGTATCATATCTTCTTGGTTCTTTTTCTCTGGAGAATCACATGTAATACAAACATCTTACAAAACTAGATTGAGTAGGCAGTCTGTTTGTCATGCACGTGGAAAGATCCAACAGGAGGCAGTAGTGGTGAATACGACAGCCCAGTGAAAGTCAGAATGCAGCTCCCGTCACCTTCCGTCTATACCTTTTTTTGTTCTCTTTTAAGAAAAATTTTTTACTTTTATTAGTACAGATTGGCAGCACATAATGATTAGATTCACTGTAGTGAATTGGTACATGTACATATTTCAATTTTTATTTATTTATTTCTCTGAATCCTCTTTTATTTTGCCAACATCAGATTTGTTTATTTATCTTATAAGACCTTGTAAAGCTAATGCTCACTCCTGTAAGACATTGTGCTGCTCATTGTGGGAATCATGTGTACCTCCTGGGTGGGACAGAGACGGAGGTGAGGAAGCCCGAGCGCTTGTTAGAAGCCAGTGTGATGGTACGCACCGTGCAGTGTGATATCGCACTGGCAGCTTTGTGCCTCAGCGATGCCTCTCGCTCCTGAGGGTCTGGGAGATAAAGTGTTAGCTCAGTGTATTAACGCAACAAGTCAGTCTGGATTCTGTTAGGGAGAATGGGGGATGGCTATTGAGTATGGTGTTAGCAGTGGTCTCCACAGGTCAGTACATAACCATATCCAAATCAAAGGGATAGACTATAGTACTTCATTGGCTTGGAAGATTATGGAGATTTAAAGTGCATTTAAGATTAAACATTATTTGCAAGTTTCTCCAGCTCCATGTATTAAAAATGATTTCACTTCCTGAGGTCAGCATACTCGTATTTACTGAGCATCTAAGATTCATCAACCATGTCTATAACTTTCTGTATGAATCTTAAAAACCATAAAATGTCAGTCTGTTGGCTTCTTTCTTTCTTTCTGTCTGTCTGTCTGTCTGTCTTTGTGTGTGGTGCTGAGGATGGAATCTAGGGCTCTGTATATGCTAAGTGAGCACTCCACTGCTGAGCCACAGCCCTGTCCCATTTTATAGAGTGCCTTAATGACTTTCTCATTGCTGGGACAGAATTCCAACACCCACATGTTAAAAGAAGGAAAGGTTTATTTTGGCTCATAACTTGCAGAGGTTTCAGTCTGCAGTCAGCTGACCTCAAGGTAGAGTAGCACTGGCGAGGTCATGGCAGAGGAGAAACAGTCCATGGCAGGGCAGGAGGGAAGCAGCAAGTAATGCGTGTTTTATTTTTTATTCCATTCAGGCCACAAGCCTTTCAGTTGGTGCTACCCACACCCAGAGTGGGCCTTCCCATTATCCATACCCAGATCCACTTCAAACCAATCAGTGGACTAACTCAGTTATTGCAAACCCATAATCCATACTCACACACCCGAAATCTGGCCACTCCCAAAGTCCCTACCTGGGAGCACAGGAGGTTTTGGGAGGACGTCTGGATATAAGCCATCAAACACAGAGAAAAAGTGAAGAGTCTGTGCATCTTCTAATGTTGTACAGTGAGTAAGCAGAATCAGGTTACAGTTTAGGTCCATTTTATCCTTACAAAGCCCCCATAAGGAAATCCTTGTTCTTACAACAAAACTCCCAGTGTAACTCTTGCATGAAAACATTTTTTTAAAAAAATTCTGATACTTCGTCTTGTGCTTTGCAGTTAGCAAGCACTCCTTCCTGTCTGCCAATCAGCTGTGCTTCTCTAACTGACACTATTACCTTTTGTACTCCTTTCTGAGGAGATGAGAGTGCCTCAGGTGTAAGGATACGCAGCCTCTATTCATTGAGCACCTATATTGAGCCAGGCACAGTTCCAGGACCAAAGCAGACAACACCAAACAACTTGACAAAGCCCCCTGTTCATGGAGCATAGCTTATTTCCTATGGGCAAAGGACAGGCACAACTCTGGAAAACAAATGAAGATGGCAGTGGCAGGTATCAGGGTACCAAGAACAAACAGCACAATGGCACAAGGCGCGGCGTGAGACTGAGGCGTCAGGGAAGGCTTTCTGAAGAGATCCCGTTAAAGTGAGAGCGGGAAGATTTGCTGGCCACAGACAGAAGCGGGGAGGCGCTCCTGGTCATGGACAGTTGTGTGAGGCCCGGAGGAGTGTGTCTGGGCAGCGGGCTGCGGTCTGGGGGGTGAGGGGTTTGGAAACTGGACAGAGTCTTCTAGTGCCCCAAAAGGGCAATGCAGTGAGTTGGGGGGCTCTCAGGGATGCGTGCTGTGATTTGATTTATGTTTGCAAAAGTTCAGGCTTGGAATCTAGACACTTCAAAGTGACACAACCACTTTGCAGATAACAACTCGTGCATCTCTCGTCATTTACTGCTTGTCTACTGAGATTCTTAGTAAAATAACAATTTCAACATTCTGGCAGAAAGCTGATGGTATTAAGAAAAGGAAAATACATCCAAGAACAGCATTTAAGAAAACAAAAACATCACCTGTCTCTCCAAAGTTAAATATTTTAAAGCTTTACTTTTCCTGCTGCAAAGTGTTTTCCCGGTGCTGGGGAGAGCCTCATGAACTGCCCCAGTCTCTGCAGGAATGTAAAGGTTTGCTCTTCCTTTTACTTATTTCAGGACTTCTAAGTGCAACTATTCTCAAATTTTCCAGACAGGCTTCAGAATTTTATCTACACATTCTTTGCTCTTCTTTTGTCCTCGTTCACACGGCTTCCATCTGAAAGTATTTCTCTTTTGTCTGAAGTGCACGGTTTAGAATTTGTAAGCAGTCTTAATTTTTGTTTATCTAAAAATGTCTTTATTTCACCCTATTCTTAAGATTTGAGAAGAGCTGATGACAGGATTCTAGGTTGGCGGTTATTGCTGTTTAGCAAGTTAGGGATATGAATCTGTTCTTTTCTTTCATTGCTATTATCGAGAGATCAAAGATCCATCTAACTTCTGTAACTTTTTTCCTTTTAAAATATAACTTTGCTTTTAAACTTTAGTTTCCCACAGTTTTACTCTTGCTATATCTATATCAATGTCTACAATGTCCTTCTTGGAATTAATTTAGCTTCTTAGTTTTGTGGACTGATACCTCTCACCAGTTCTGGAAAATTCTTTCTCCATTAGTGTTTTGAGTATTGCCCTTGTCCCTTTCTTTTTAATCATTTTAGTGAAATTTTAAAAATGCACCTTAAGCTTTCTCCCTCTGCCTCCTGCCCATCCCTCTCCTTCTTGGTTCTGTGGAGTGCATTCTGGTGAAAAGTCTTCTGTTTTCTCTTCTGGTTTATTTTGTCTTTCTTCATCTGATCTGCTGCCCAATCTATATCTCAAATTTAAAAGTTTTGCTTTTGTATCTTTTATTTATGAAAAGTCAATCAGGTTCTATTTCAAATCTTCTAGAACACTTTATCAAGTTTCCTGTACCCTGTGTTTATTTCCAAATTTATCTTTTATTTATGCAAACATAGAGGCATAGTTTTCAGTGACCTATTTTTAAGTTACAGTGTCTGAAATACATGAGTCCCTTATTGCTTCTGGTTCTGACTCCAGGTGTATTATTTCCTCTGTACTTTGTTATCTTTTGGTTATGTTTATTTCTCTTTAATAACTGTGTGTGTGTGTGTATGTAGATTGTGTGTGTGTGTGTGTAGATGTGTGTGTGTGTGTGTGTGTGTGTGTGTGTGTGTATACGGTGCTCTTAATGACTGAAGAACCATTTTTTAAAAAATTAATTTTATTGGTAATTTTAGATACACATGATGATCACAGTCATCATAAGGAATTTGTACCTGTACATGATGTATCTTGTTTCTTCTCTTTTCCCCATTCCCCTCCCCTCCCTTTAACTTTTATTCCCTTCCTTATTTACAAAAACTTTGTTTCTATTTTTTCTTCTATTGTCTCTCTTTTTTTTCTTTTCCCTTCCTCCTTTCTCCCTCCCCACCTCCCTGGTTCCTCTTCCCATGTGAATATTTTCTTCCTGTTTTCCAATATCTATTATACATTTTGGTCCCTCTGTACTCCATCAGTTTCTCACATAGAGAGAAAAGTAAAGATAAAGTTAGTGTATAGGTTTTGTACCACATTGGGACTTCCAAATTGATGGTATCAGTTCTTTAGATAGCTTTCCCATGGTACACATTCTCTTAGGGACAGTTTTTCTTTTTCTTTTTTCTCCTTTTCTCTTTCCATTCTGCTACCTTTCTCAAGGTCAAGATACCTCCTCCTGCAATCCACCTGGCCGTGTGTGTGTGTGTGTGTGTGTGTGTGTGTGTGCATGTGCACGCATGGGTGTGCCACTGGTTTTACCTTTCCTTGATGGTGTGCAACCTTGAGATCTCAGGTGAGTGTGCACCCTTGGGTGGTGTGTGGAGGTGCTTTACCACACAACCTTGGATTGACCTCATTCGTTTCCCCTATATCAGGGGACGTCAAAAACTTCTGGGTTAGCAAATGACTTTAGAGGTGATGAAACTCTGAGGCTGTTCACCTGTATCTCTTCTTTTTGGTTCTTGTTTAGTATTTCCTTTTTACTTTGTCTGCATTTTGATGTTGTTAAAAGGTTTAAGGATGTTTGTCACATCTGCTTTGATTGTTTTCTGTGTGGCAGTTTGTCCAAACAGACTGGTCAGTCACCAGGGCTCTGCAGCTTCTAGAAGAGTCATGTTTAATAACTGCGTCCTGTAATACAGTATTTCCTGACTATAAAGTTGGAGAAAAAAAAAAAAACTTAAGATATTGGGAGAGTCTTTCTTTCACTTATACCCCATTTTTCTTCTTGTTCTGTCTTTTATCTCTGAGATACTTCTAAAGTCTTGAAATTCATGCTCTTTTTTGATGGTGCCATCTAATGCAGAAGCACTAAGGAGAAGTGAGGTGAACGGCTCAAGGTCACTCAAAGGAACTGGACTCGACTCTCGTCTACCTCAGGCTCAGGTTTGGTGCCTAATCACTACTTCTCTAGAAAGTTGGCCAGATTGGCTAATTTACATTATTTCTTTAACATGTTTGGAGAAAGAAAGTGGTTTGAGCTGGGTTATGTAGGAAAACCAGAGGTAACCAATGGAGTGGTAAACTGGGACGAGAGGTTAGGAGCCACCCGATTCCATAATGGGAATGTGATTCCAGACTGCATTCATTTTGCAGGTCTTAAAGTCACACCTGTGTGCAGGCTTTTCATGAAGGGAGAGCTGTAGTTTTTTGTGCTCCATGAATTACACTTAGGACCTCAGTTTTGTTAAAATGGGAACATTACATAAGATGTGTTTTCTTCCTTTAACGAGTTTTTAAAGACTCATTTATTCCCTCCCTATTATAAATGTCTATTATGAAAAGTGCCTTGTGGTTCTACTTTTATATTCACGGTTCTACTTTTTTTTCAGAATACCAATATTATTTTTTATAAAAATTAACATTTTGATTCTTACATTTTTATAGAAATACAAAAGACTCAGAATAGTCTAAACAACTTTCATAAAGGAACAAAGTTAGAGTTCTAACCCTCACCAATCGCATGACTTATCACAAAGTTACTTAATCATGACAAAATGGTATTGATATCAAGATAGACAAACCACCAAGGTACCAACATGAAGTCCCAAAATAGATCCCCACATAACAGACAATTGATTTCTGACAAAGTTGCAAAAGCATTTAAGAGGAGAAAGGATTGTACCTTCAAGGAATATACCAGAACAACTGGATATTCACATACAAAAAACCTAAACCTCATAGCACATCAAAAATTTCTTAAGACATCTAAAAGTCAACTCAGAATGGCTCACAGTGGGTTAGGTAAAGTAAAGGCAGGTGTGACCTGAGTTGTTGCTTTGGCTGAGGTCATTCTCTCTGGGACTAAAAGACTGGGACAAGGGGTAGAAGGGAAGGCGGAACCTACAGAGGTGCTCAGTGAGGGGAGGCGTTGAATTGGTTTTGAACAGGCCATGTGGATGACTAAGGAGGCCATTATGCTTTTTCTTTGTTTTTTAACTATCTTAACTATTTTTATATTCATATACGTACACCTATACATGTTTTTTCTTTCAGCTTGTCACACTAATGAAACACTATGACGTTTACACATGCATGTCTTATTTATTTCATTAATAAGTACGCTCTCAAGGCCCACCCATTTACCTATGGAAGTGTCCAGTTTATCTTTCTTTATGGCTGAGTAGTACTTCATTGTATAGAAATACCACAGCTTTTTTAACCATTCCTCAATTGATGAGCATTTAGGTTGCTTCCAAGACCAAGATCTGGCTATTATAAACTGTACTGCTATAAATGTAGGTGCACATATATTGCTGTGGTATGCTGCTTTTAATTTTGGGAAGATACCCAGAAGGGGAATAGCTGGATTGAATGGGACCTCCAATCCTAATTTTTTGAGGAATCTTCACACTTATTTCCACAGTGGTTGCACCAGCCTGCGTTCCCACCAACAGTGGAGAAGGATTCCTTTTCCCCCAAAGCCCCTCCAGTACTTGTTATTGGTTGACTTCTTCTTCTTTTTTTTTTTTTCTTCTTTTTTTTTGGCACTGGGGATTGAACTCAAAACCTCACGCCTGTCACACAGGTGCTTAAGTCACTGAGCCAAACTCCCAGCCCTGGTTTTTTTGCGGCAGGGTCGCACTGTGTAGCTCAGGCCAACCTTGTGCTCATGTTGTAGCCCATGCTGGCCTTGAACTCACAAGGCTCCTCCTACCTCAGCCTCCCGAGTGCTGGGTTTAAAGGTGTGTGCCACCATGCCCGGCGGTTGACTTCTTCTTGATACTAGCCATTCTTTCTGGGGTGAGTTGGAATCTCAGGGTTGTTTTAATTTGTATCTCTCAAATGACCAGAGATGATAAGCATTTTTTTCACGTATTTATTTGCTGTTTGTACTTCTTCATCTGAGAAATGTGTGTTCATCTCAGATGTCCAGTTTTGTATTGGGTCTTTAAATCTGGTAGGACTGATTTTTTTGAGTTCTTTATATGTTCTCGATAGTAATCCTTTGTCTGAGGAACAACTGGCAAACATTTTCTCCCACATTGTGGGTTGTTTCTTCACTCTGTTGGTGGTTTCTCTTGCTGTGGGAAAGCTTTCAGTAGCGTGAGATCCCAGTTGTTGATTCTTTGTGATAAACCCTGTGCAATCTGGGTTTTATTCATAACGTCTTTGCCTACACCAGTGTCTTCAAGAGTTTTACCTGCTCTATCTTCCAGCAGATTTAATGTTTCTGTTTTAATATTAAGATCTTTAATCCATTCTGATTTTAGCTTAGTACATGGTGAAAGATATGGGTACAGTTTTAATCTTTGACATGTGTAGAGCCCATTTTTCCAGCACCATTTATTAGAGAGGCTGTCTTTCTTCCAGTGAATGTGTTTGGCACCTTTGTCAAAGATAAGATGGCTTAGTGTGTCTGGAGTTGTTTCTGCATCTTCTAATCTAGTCCATTGATCTTCAGGTCTGTTTTTTTGCCAGTACAGTTCTACTTTTATATTTATTACTTATTGCCAACATATTCAATTTGCTTTTCCTTTCTTCAATGGAAATAATTTTTAAAATTTTCTTATTGAGTGATACATCCCTATAAGAAGTAGAAAATCAAAGCTCCCCTAATAGCACTTTCCAGAAATAACTTGTATTAACAGCTCTGGTAGATTTTATTACAAGCTTCTCATCCTCTCCCTCTATACATATATGGGAATTTGCGCAATATACATATTACAATTACATGTGACATACATGCACACAATACATGAAATAATACATATGCTCAAGTATGTACATGTGTATGTGCACATGTGTATTTGTCATACTGTGGGTGTGAGAAAAGCAAAACTGTTCTTTACTAATAAAACATGCAGCCATATTTATCTTTTTAAAGTTAAATTCATTTAACATACAGACATAAAAACTGTATTTCTTAACTGGGTGTGGTGGTGCATGCCTGTTCTCTGGGAGGCTGAGGCAGGAGGATCACAAGTTTGAGCAGAGCCTGGGCAACTTAGCAACTTAGCAAAACTATATCTCAAAATTAAAAAAGGCTGGGGGTTTGACCCACTTCAAAAGCCAGTTCAATTCCCAGTCACAAAAACATGTATTAATGGAGTACTATGTGATGTTTAAACAAATGTACACATTATATAATGTTTAAATCAGGTTAAACTTACTTTGCTGTGGAAACATTTATCATCTTTTTATAGTGAACACTTTTTTTTATTTAAGAGAAAATGGACACAGAGAAGAGAAACAAAAAGCAAAAGGGACCAACAAACAGCAACAACAAATCCGATACTGTAACATTATAGGTTTACAAAATGAGATGATTGGCGTTTGACAGTGGTTGTATCATTGTATATCGTTACCTTCAAAGGGGTTGCTCAGATTGACAGATGTAGACATGTAAAATTGATCTAATCATATGAGTATCAACTGTTCTCTCTCAATAGTTAATGCATTTAGTAGTATAGTCATTTTGACCATCTTATGTATACCCACATATAAATCTATGTCTTTTTCCTTTTCCCTTCCTGCTTTCCTCCTTTCCCCTTGTAATACCTCTTGTTATCTTCAAAATAACTGCCCATACCATCGGGCCTAATATAATCAAACAAAATAGTACAGAATAAAACCAATAAAAGATAAAACAATGGAAGCAATACACAGTAATACAACGTTGATTTCTATAATGCCTCATATTATCTTCTAAGCAGTTGCCTATATCATCTGTTATAATACAATCAAACAAACCACAATAGGTTAAAATCACTCAAAACAGAACAATGAAAGCAATACAGGATTTCAAAACAAGGTGATCAAGTATCAATAAAAGCTATCCTAATATATTTTGTTATCTTTGGAATAGCTGTCTATGTCATCATATATAATGAAATTAGGCAGGTTGAGATAGAATAAGATCAAACTAAACAGCTCATTGAAGACATTACTGGACTCAAATCCCAGTGATGGATTATTCAATTGTCTGCCTCACTCCGTGATATCCCTCTACCGCTGTTTCTGGAGTTGTCGCCTTTTGTTTATCTCTCTCTAAAATGTCCTTCAGTATTCTTTGTGGGGTTGGCTTGGTTGTCATAAATGCCTTTAGTTGTTCTTTGTCTTGGAAGTGTATTGTTTCTCTGTTGATTTTGAAAGATAGTTTCCAGCACTCGGGAGGCTGAGGTAGGCGGAGCGTTGTGGGTTCGAGGCCGGCTTGGGCTACAACGCGAGCACAAGGCCGGCCTGAGCTACATAGTGCGACCCTGCCTCAAAAAACCAGGGCCGGGAGTTTGGCTCAGTGCCTTAAGCGCCTGCCCTGGCAGGCGCGAGGTTGTGAGTTCAATCCCTAGTGCCGCAAAAAAAA
>RJWM01010466.1:0-28238 GCA_004363535.1 Dasyprocta punctata | reverse complement strand
TTGTAGGCGATCTGTTTTTTTTTTTTTTCTCTAATACCTTTTAATATTCTGTTTTTGTGTTGAATTTCTGGGATCTTGATTATTGTATGTCTGGGTGTAGGTATATTTTGGTTATGTTTAGCTGGAGTTCTATATGCTTCACTTATCTGAAAGTCAGTTCCTGTTCCCATGCTTGGAAAGTTTTCTGAAATTATTTCTGTAAATAGACTTTTAATTTGATTTGTATTGAACCCTGCTTTTTCACTCACACCTTTTATTCTTAATTTATGTTTCTTTGGGTTGTCTTACAGCCATTGCATTGTTACTTCCAGATTTCTTGTTATATTTAAGAGATCTTTCCTTTCACAATCACAGGCTGCTAACCTGTCTTTAAGGTTTGAAAGTCTATCTTTTGTTTCCTTCAGGTGGTTTTGCCAACTTTCATTGGATTTTTTGAATTCCTGGTAATCTCTTTGAATCTGTTTCATGTATTCTAAATCTTTTTTGTATTGTTCATTCCAGGTTTCCTTCATTTTCCTATGCTCCATTTTTTCATCTATGTCTCCTTTAGGGTTGCCTAGCAGTTCTTTTATTATGTTTTTCATTTCTTCTTTTAGTTGAGTTAGTATTTCTGTTCTAATTTCTTTTATAGCCTCTTGAAGTTGTTTCTTTACTTCAGTTGTCATTACCTCACAAAATTCAGTTGTGGAATTCCTGATCTCCTCTGCGTTTGCATCTCCTGGGCTTGCTCTGCTTGAACTGGAGGCCAGAGACTGCCCCCTGCTTCTTTGTCTTGGCATATTCCTGGGTTCCCCTGGGCAAATTGGTACTGGGGACCCAGGCACTCCCTGCCTTGGCCGCAACCTCTCTGAAGTGAGACAGGTTCCTCCAGCTGGTGTTGACCATGGATATCTGATGGTTGCCACTGGGGGCGCTGTTACAGCCTTCCTTGGCTCCACGATGGCTGGTGGGGTGCACATAGGGGCCAGTGGCCACCTGTGAACCTGGGCTAGTGGGTCAGTCACCCGCGGACTCTCCACCACCACCCCTGGAGCACATGCGGAATCGCCATCTCCAGACCAAACCTGTCACCCACAGGGACCCTCCAAGGTGGCCCCCAATATGCTTGCAGGGACAGGGCTCAGCCTGAGCAACCTCCGTGGGTCTGTGCCCAGCCAGGAGTCCCTAGCCCAACTCCAAGATGTCTCCCTGCCAATCTCCCCCTCACACAGGAGGGTGAGGACCTCCTCACCCACAGTTCTCCAGGTCTGCTCCCCCTGTCCACTGCCACTCTCCTCTGGCACCATCTCTCTGGGCAGAGGACTCTAGGGTCGCTGCCTCCGTGGCCGCTGCACTCTGACCGTGCATCCCCAGGTTCCAGCAACTCCTTTCACAGAGTGGGTCCGGCTCCCGGCAGAGGTGCCACCAGCCACTGCCCTTGTCTAAGTGCCTCTTTCCACTCTTTCTATGGGCTTCAATTCTTGCTTTAGATTTTTTTCTGGGTCCAGAGAACACCCCTCCCTCCTTTTTGTTTTTGGCATGTTGCTATATTCCAGCATCTGGACGGTATCTTTTAGGGAGGCCGCTTACCTGCTGTTTACCATTCCACCATCTTGTACCGCCTCTATAGTGAACACTTCTAAGATCCTTTCTTCTAGCTTTTTGAAATGCACAATACATTGTTACTATAATCCTCCCTCTGTACAGTAACACACAGGAACATCTTGCTCCTCTCTAACTGTAACTTAGTGCCCATTAACCAATGCTTTCCCATTCCTCTCCCCCCAGTCTTCCAGCCTCTATTAACTGCCATTCCACTCTCAACACCTATGATGCCAGCTTTTGAGATTTCATGTATGAATGAGACACAGAGTTTGTCTTTCTGTGTCCGCCTTACTTCACTTAACATAATGTCCTCCAGTCTGTCCACATTGTCAAAAATGTCAAAATTTCATTCTTTTTGTGGCAGAATAATATTCCATTGTGCAAATGTATGACATGGTTTTTATCCATTATCAGCTGGTGGACACTTAGATTGTTTCCATTTCTTGGGTGTTGTGAACAGCACTGCAGTGGGCATAGGAGTGCAGAGGTCTCTTAAAGACAATGATTACATTTCTCTGGATATATACCGAGTAGGGGATTTGCTGAATCATATCTAGTTCTATTTTTAATTTTCTCAGGAATCTCCATGCTTTTCCATATGGTTATAATAATCTACACTCCTATCAACAGTATGTAAGAGTTCTCTGTTCTCTACTTTTTTTGCACTTGTTATCTCTGGTATTTTTGACGATAGCCATTCTTAACTGTCTCATAGTTTGATTAGCATTTCCCTGATATTGAGATATTAGTGATTTTGAGAATTTTTTGTGCATATTGTATGTTTGTCAATTGTGTATCTTCTTTTGAGAGAAGTTTACTTATGCCTAGTTCCCATCTTTTCACTGATTTTGTTTCTGTTAAGTTTTTGGTGTCCTGTACATATTTTGGGTATCAACTCCTTGCTGGACTATACTATGCAAATATTTTTTCCTATTCTGTAGGTTGTCTTTTCATTCTGTTGGTTGTTCCCCTTTCTGTAGAAGTTTTTTAGTTTTCCATTTATTTTTGTTTTTGTTTCTTGTGCTTTTGGGTTTGTGTCAGAGAAAGCTGTTCCCATTCCAGTGTCCTGAAACACTCTTCTTTGTCCTCCAGTGGTTGCACAATGACAGGTATTCAGGGTAACTACCTAATCCCTTTGAGCTGGCTTTTGGTAACTGGCGAGAGACAAGGGCTAGTTTTATTCTTCTGCATGTAGATATCTGGTTTCCCAATGTGATTCATTGAGAAGACAGTCATTTCTCCAGTGAGTGTTTTTATCACCTTCATGGAAAATCATTATTTTGTAGTCTGTGAAACCATTTTTATGCCAGTATCACAGTGTTTTGATTATTATAGTTTTGAAGTATGTTGTTAAATAGTGTAAAGCCTTCTGGCTATTTAAGTTTTTTTTTTTTTTTTTTTCAGTGTCACAGAAATTTTAGGATATTTTTCTAGTCCTGTGAACAATGTCATTGGTGTTTTGGGAAGGGTGGCATTGTATCTATAGACCATTTTGGATAGTATAGACATTTCAACAATATTGATTCTCCCAATTCATGAATGTGGGATGCTTTCTTATTTTTGTGTGCATCCTCTTCAATTTCTCTCTTTAGTGTTTCATAATTTTCATTGTTGAGAAAACTCTCACTGGATGAATTTATTTCTAGGCATATTTTGTATCTATTATAGAAGGGACTGCTTTCTTGATTTCTTTTTCAGATGATTTGGTATCACATGCAGCAGTGCTACTGACTTTTATATGTTGGCTTTACATAATAAACTTTGCTAAATTCACTTATTAGTTTAAACAGTTTTTTTTTTTTTTTTTTGGTTGGGGGTTCTTTGGGATTTTCTACTTATAAGATCATGTCCTCTGCATACAGTGACAATTTGACTTCTTCTTTTCGAATTCGAATGCTTTTTACTTTCTTCTTCTGCCTGATTGCTTTGGCTAGGACTTCTAGCATTATGTTAAAGTGAAATGGTGAAATAGGCATTTTTTGTCTTGCTCCAGATCTCAGAGAGAAAACTTTTAGCTTTTTCTCATTCAGTAAAACATCAGCTGTTGGTTTATTATAAATGGACTTTGTTAAACTGAGATACATTGCTTCCATTTCTAACTTGTTATATGAATGAACGCAAATGGATGTTGAATTTTCGAACAAGAGAGTTAACAATTTTATTTTCACATTTCATAATACAAATGAAAATTGCATTTTTAGGGTCCCATTTCCCCCTCCAAAATTTCTCTGTCTTTCTCCCTCTTAGCTCCTAGACATCATTGCTATGTTCCCATGGGCAGCTTCACTGCAGAAGGAGGAAAGCCCAGCACTGGCAAACAAGGAGGGTCTCTCATGCTGGTACTGGCATCCTATCAGGTTGAGACCCAGGTGACAGGGGAGGTGGGATCATCATGTTACAGGCAACTGAGTTAGACAGAAATATTATAGGCAGTCAAACAGGACTAGACCCTCAAGGAAACTGGCACAGAGAACCAGAGGTCTTGGTGACCTTGAAAGAGACACACACCTCTTGCTGCAGGCCCGATATCAAGACAAAAGGCAAAACAAATACACCCATATGCTAAGGATTGATATTCTAAATAGCTCTGTATCACCCTGAGGAAGTCAGGAGTCAGCATCCCACCCTCCTACAGGAAGAGTCATTGTCATTAAGCATCCCTGCTTGCTACATGACTCGCTTCCCCATTTGTTCTTGATTTAATCAATTCTACCTGAGCAATTAATCTTATTGGTTAACCATGGTTATGTCCCACCTTATGCCCCTCGCCTTGCGAGTTCCCAGTCTTCCCCATCATGGTTTTACTCTAAAGTCCCTAAATATGACAGAGTCTTTGGCAACCCGCTCCGGACCCCTTCTGTCCCTCAGACAGCTTTCTTTTTCTCAATAAATATCTTCTGCTCTTACCCTCCGTTGTTCCTAAAATTCATTCTTCGATTTTAGAGAATACGAACTTGCGCCAGACGTATAGTAGGTTGGGAGTTTCATTCCCCTGTATCATTTGGAGGTCTGGGATCCTTTTTCCTGTATCAGTCATGCCTGCGGGAGGAGCAGAGGATGGAGTACCTGGGAGCTTTTCTTTTTGAGATGCAGACATTGTTTTACTAATAACACTATCACTTTCCTAGCCATTTCTGATCACAATCTTTCACATTCTCTTAGTATTTTCTGCCACTGCCTCACAGATGAGAGCCTTGAGTAGGGTGTATATTACAATTGTCACAATAAAAGTTGGGTGTCCCTCTGTGGGCAGTTGGCCACTCTGGCAAGGATGTTGAATTTTATCAAATGCCTTTTTTATGGAGTTGGTCCTTTGGTTATTGTGTCTCATTTTGCTATTGTGGTATATCACATTTATTGGTTTGCACATGTTAATCTCTCCTTGTATCCCTGAGATGAATTTTACTTGATCATGGTGATCAGTTCAGTTTGCTAGTGTTTTGTTGAAGACATTTGCATCTACGTTCATCCATGCTACAGGTTTTCTTTTTCATTGTGTCCTTGTTTGGTTTTGACATCAGGGTAATGTTGGTCTCATAGAATGTGTTTGGCAGAATTCCTTCCTTTTTATATTTTTGGAATAACTTAGGGATCTTTTTATGCTTGGTTGAGCTTGTTGTCTGGTATCATCAAAGTTTTCTTTAGTGGGAGATTTTTATTACTGATTCAATACTATTACTTGTCACTGGTATGCTCAGATTTTCTATTTCACCATGACTCAGTCTTACTGTATGTCCAGGAAATTATATTTTCTAAGTTACCCAATTTGTTGGCACACAGTCATTCATGACACTCTGTAATGGATCTTTGAATTTCTGTGGTGTTAGTTTTAATATCTCCCTGTGGAGGCCCACTGGGTTGGCTCTCCTGGAAAGAAGACCATTTGTCACTATGTTGGCTAAACCTTGCCCTAATTCTATGTATTGATGTGTAAATAGGATAATACTTTACCCCCTCCACTGGTTTTAAGCAATGCAAATAGGTCTAGTGGAGGTGTTGCAGAAAATTTTCCAAACGAAGCCAAGCCAAACCAAACCAAACCAAAAGGAAGACTGTGTATTTTTAAGATGGCAGCATTTAATCTTTACACCAGTGGACTGTTGGAGTTCACACCAGCAGACAGTTGCAGGGATAATTCCTCCCAAGCAATGGCCCCGAATCAGGGAGTTTAGTCTACATAGAATTAGCAGTGGGAGGTACAAACCAAGTGATCAAATGTTACATGATTGGTTACATACATTGAATCATATATTGACAGACAGGCTAGTCGTGAAGCAATAGAAACATTCTGGGAACTAGGGGAGGGGACTCTTACAGAATAACTATACTTGAGGGCATTACCATAGGAATTGTTCAGGAGAGAGAGACTTGACTGAAAGGAAGTGGTTAAGGACATTACCATAATATAGGAGTTGTTCCAGAGAGAGACTTGACTGAATGAGCACAGGTCAGCCCAAGGTGCCTCAAGGTATTGGCAACTGCTCTGACATTGTCAGGGTCAACTGAATTTACCAGAGACAGCAGAACAGCAACTTGGTCAGTCTTCCAAATAATCATGAAATATCTTTAATTTGTTATTTTGCCCCAACAGTGGAACTGATGTGTAGCTTTTGAAGCAATATTGATATAGGGGAATGAAACTCCCAACCTACTATATGTCTGGCATGAGTTCATGTTTTCTAAAATCAAAGAATGAGTTTTAGGAACAATGGAGGGTAAGAGCAGAATATATTTATTGAGAGAAAGAAAGCTCCTCTCTGAGGGACAGAAGGAGTCCCCAGCGGGTTGCCGAAGACTCTGTCTTTTCTAGGGACTTTTATAGAGTAAAACCATGAGGTTAGATGGGTCCAAGGTGGGGAAAAATGGAAACCTGCAAGGTGGGCATAAGGTGGGACATAACTATGGTCAACTAATAAGACTAATTGCTCAGGTAAAATTGATTAAATCAAGGACAAATGGGGAGGCGAGTTAGGTAGTAAGTGGGGGATGCTTAACAACAGTGACTCTTCCTGTAGGGGGTTGAGATGCTGACTGCTGACTTCCTCAGGTTAAGGCTGGGAGTTTGGCTCAGTGGCTTAAGCACCTGTCTGTCCGGTGAGGTTGTGAGTTCAATCCCTGGTGCCACAAAACAAACAAAAAAACAAGTAACCTGACTTCCTCAGGGTGATAGAGAACTATTTGGACTGTTGACCCTTAGGGTGCAGTTGTATTTGTTTTGCCTTTTGTCTTGAGATCTGGCCCACAGCAGGAGGTGCCTGTCTCCTCAGAGGTCACAAGGTATCTGAACTTCTGCACTGGCTCCTTTGAGGGCCCAGCCCTGTCTTACTGCCTATAATATTTCTAACTAACTCAGCTGCCTGTAACAATATAACAGGTTGGTGATGCTCCGCCCTGTAGCTCCCAGCTAGTAAGTGTGAGCTAGGTGGAGAGATACCTTGTTGTTGGCTGAGACTAAGGCTCCAGAAAGAGCCTACATCTCAGGGCAGAGGGGCCAGACATCAAAGCCAAGGTACCAACCAAAAACACAAGATACATCCTCAAACTATGTTATGCAGATTCCTCCAAACTTAGCTGCTGTTACCAGATTTCTGCATCCTCTCTCTGCACGTTCCAGAGGTCGTATTGTGCCTCCCACCTAGCTCAGCTCGCAGTATTGACGTACGTCCCACCATCCTCAATCCCTTAGCCCCTAGCCACTTCCCTCTTCATGAATTAATAAAACCCGGGTTTGGCCCTGGGTGGAAGCCTTTATTCCAGTTAGCCATTGTTCAGACTGAAATTAGGACCCCCCTGACTCCCCACAACTGTAGATATGTCTTTGTCTCTTTATTCTCACCATGGGTTACACTAGAAGTGGTAGATTGAACTTTACTTACTGGAATTCCAATAACTTTTCCCTGGGATTAAAAACATGGACTCCTCTAGACCACGACGATGCTGGTGTGGGTTCTTCTATATCTCCCTTTTCACCTCTGATTTCATTTATTTATTTCATTTTTTCTTGTCTTTAAAATTTAGCTACAGATTTGTCTCTTTTGTTTTTTTAAGGACCAGTTCTTTTATTGATATTTTATATTTTTTTAGTCTTTATTTTATTCATCTCTGCCCTGATACTTATTATTTCTTTCCTTCTACTGCTTTTAGTGTTGTTTTGGTCTTGTTTTTCTAGTTCTTTGGCATATAGAAATAGATTGTTTATTTGAGATCTTTAATCTTTTTTGATGTAGGTATCAATTGTTATAAACTTCCCTTTCAGTATTTTTGCCGTTTCTCATACATTTTGATGTGTTGTATGTCCATTTTCATTTGTATCAAGAAACTTTAAATTTTCTTCCTGATTTCTTCCTAGATTTACTGGTTGTTGAAAAGTAAGTTGTTTAATTTCCATGTATTTATATAGTTTCCAAAATTTCTCATTATTGCTTCATAATTTTATTGCATTATGGTGAAAAAAGATACTGGAAATTATTTAAAACCTTTTTGATAATACTGGGAATCAAAAACTTCATACTGTTACAACTCCAAAATCTTACTTTTGAGATTGGGTTTTGCTAAGTTGCTAAGTTGCCCAGGCTTGACTCCAACTTGTGAACCTCTTGCCTCAGGTTCCCGGAGTGAGGGGATTAGAGGTGTGCACCACAGTGCCTTGCTTGATTTCAAGTTTTAACATGTTTGTTGAGACTTGTTTGGGGACCTATCATATGATTTGTCCTGTAATATGTTCCATGTGCTGAGAAGAATGTGTATTGTGCAGCTGTTGGGTGGAATGCTGCACAAACTATTAAGTCTATTAAATCCAGTTGGTCAAAGGTTACAATTTTTTTTTTTTTTTTTTTTTGCGGCACGGGGAATTGAACTCACAACCTCACGCCTGCCAGACAGGCGCTT
Organism: Dasyprocta punctata; assembly: GCA_004363535.1. NCBI lineage: Eukaryota > Metazoa > Chordata > Mammalia > Rodentia > Dasyproctidae > Dasyprocta > Dasyprocta punctata. Next base: position 19,766 of record RJWM01010466.1, on the reverse strand, counting down.
AAGTCATTGAGCCAAACTCCCGGGCCTGGTTTTTTGAGGCAGGGTCGCATTGTGTAGCTCAGGCCAGCCTTGTGCTCGCGTTGTAGCCCAAGCCAGCCTCGAACTCACAACGCTCCTCCTACCTCAGCCTCCAGAGTGCTGGGATTAAAGGCGTGCGCCACCACGCCCGGCTAAAGGTTACAATTTAACTCTCCTGTTCCTTGGTTGATTTGTTGTTTAGAAGAACTGCCCATTGTTGCGTATAGGTGTTAAAGTTCCCAACTATTACTGTCTTATAGTCTATCTCCCCTTGTGACTCTAGTAATATTTTCTTTATATATTTGGGTGTGCTAATACCACCTGCATATATGTGCAGAATTATTTCCTCTGCCCACATTGACCCTGTTATCATTATATAATGAACTATCTTGTCTCTTTTAACTGATTTTAAATTAATATATTTTTTATCTAAGTGTGGCTATTCTTACTTTCTTTCAGTTTTGATTTTCATGGAATATTTTATTCCATTTCTTCATTGTCATTCTGCCTGTATCTTCAGCAGTGAAGCGAGTTTCTTGTAAGCAACATATAGTTGGGTCTTGTTTTTTACCCAGCATGTCTTTTTGTTGGACAATTTAAATCATAAAGTCAATTCAAGATCATTATTTATACATAAAGTCATTTTATAGCTTGTTTCTTAGTTTTATTGATTTCCTTTTCTTCTTCCTTTCTTATAGTCTTCCTTCTGGCTAAGTGATTTACTCTAGTAGCGTGCTTTGATTCATTACTTATTTTTTTTTTAATTTTATAGGCCACAGGGACTACAAAAAACATCTTCTGGTATAAAAACTATCTGTAATTATAGCTCCGTAAGATGGCCATAAACATAAGAACAGAAATAAAAGACAAAGGAAACACATAGAAAATATACTATATGCAAATTCTATTCTTATTTTCCATTCTTCTTTGTGTTTTGAATTTTTGGCATTTCATTTTATATCTTTCTATACTGCCTATCTTGTAACATATTAATGTAGATATGTTAATTGCATTTTAAAATCTTCATACTATGGTTTATGTAACATGCTATAATATTAGTGCATTTTGAACCAGTTTCTAGAATTACTCTTACTTTTATACTTTCCCACATTTTCTTCTTATCTATTAGTGTTTCTTCCTTCCAGTTTGAAGAACTGCCTTTAGCATTTCTTTCAGGTCTGGTGGAGATACATTCTCTCACATTTTGTTTGACTACTAGTATCTTTATCCTTCATTCGTTTCTGAAGGCTAACTTTCCTGAGGATAGTATTCTTGACTGGTACTTCTACCTTCAGTACTGTGAAAATATCCTGCCACTCCCCTAGCCTGAAGGTTTCTGATGACAGTCTGCTATCAGGCAAATTAGAACTCCTTTATGTTTTATTTGATTCTTCTTTTTTTGGAAGTCTTGAGAATATTCTTAACATCTCACTTTTAAGACATTGATTGTAAGGTGTTTTGGGGTATATTTGGTTGAATGGAATCTGACTGATGACCTTTGATCTTCCTGTACCTGGGCATTTGTATCCTCTAGGTTCAGGAAATTTTCTATTATTATTTCTTTGAATATATATATATATATATATATATATATATATATATATATATATATTTTATCTATTTGGCAATCCCCAGTCCCTTTTAAACTTCAACAACCCAAATGTTTGCTTTTCCTGTAAGCCTTTTAGATTCCTTTTAATTATCTTTTTCCACTGACTGTGTGTTTTAAATAGCTTGTCTCTGAGTCTTCTTTTGTTTCTTCTATCCTGTTATTGATATTTTTATTGCATTTTAATTTTGCTGAGTGCATTTTTCAACTTCAGTTTATGCCTGATTTAAAAAAATATCTTCCATCTCTTTGTTAAATCTCTGTTAGAATGTTGAATTGTTTATCTGTGGTTTCTTCATGCTCATCTGGGTTTTCTTAAAAGAACTATTTTAAATTCTCTATTCAAGTTTTCTCATAATTGCTATCTGGTCACTTTTGATATCTTGGCTGGACTACTGGGTGAGGTCATGTTTTCCTGAAAGCTCTTGATGTTTGTTGGCATGTGATGCTTTCCGGTCCTTAGAAGATCAGGCGTTTATTCCAGTCTTCTTAATCTGGTTTTGTTTGTGCCTGACCTTCCGGAATTTGAAAGAAGCCTGCTTGTTTTCTCTGAAACTGTCCTCACTTCCACTGTTATAGCACTGGATGGCGCCCATTTCCAGTTTTACCAAGAATCCACCCTTGGTGTGTTGTCACTATTTCAGCACTAGAGGGCAGTCCACATCCAGATTTATACCAAATCCCACAGTTCAGAATGAGCCAGTGAAGTACCTAGAAATGGTGCATTCCCTTCTTTGGTCTGGGGTCGTTCCAGGTGCCTTGTCCATAATCACCAGCCTGTGGTCAGGCACTGCAGGATTCTGTATGGCTCTGGGCAGAGCCACAGTGGAATGGACTAGATCCAGGCTCCTGTGCCATGGACACTAATGCCATCAAGGTGTATGACGCCTTGAGCTTACATTTGCTGAGACCAGCACAGCAGTGGGGCAGCAGTACTTCCCATACTGGTATGGAGTACCTGTTGCTGAGGTAAGCTTGTGGCCCAGTACCACAGGTGCTGCTGGCTGGAGTAAAGGTCCGATAGACTAGGGCTGCGTGTCTTCCCCTGAAGCTCCATCTGTGTGTGCTGGGAATGGAGGTCAGGAGAGATCTGCCCAGTTGGTTTGGGTTCCTCCAGCCTGGCACTAAATTTCAGGCAATGTCCTGTGTTTATTACCTTGACTTAAGAGCAGCAAAATTTCTTTATAAAAATCAGATATTTGTTCATTTAGCAAAACTTATTTATCAATAAAATTATGGTCTTCATATAAATCCTTAAGGTGAAAAGTGGAGACGCAGCAGAATTTTGTTGATAATGAAGTATGTATTGGAAAGGTTTCAGAGGAAACTGTGGAAAGAGGCAGAGGGGCCTCTGGAGGCTGAAAGGCTAGCCAGCAAATTGGCCAGAGGTGAACTCAAGGCCAGTAGCAAGTGCAGAATGGCTAAAAAACAAACAGACAAACAACCAAAAAACTCATGGACGCCCAATATCCAAATCTTCAGTCAGCTGCCGTGAAATGAAGAGCTGTGAGTGTCTGCTTCCCTGCCCCGTCCCTGCTCTCTAACTCACCTGCAGAGGAGCCCACATCTTACCTTTCGTCTGGGCACCATGTATGGTAAAGGTATTGAAATGGTATTTACTGTGGCTCAGTGTTCTCCAGCAAAGCACACGCAGCGGGGAGACACAGAGCAGCAAGAGAACATTCAGTGTTAGGTAGAACTCGGAGCCAGAGTTGGTGAGAAGATGTGTAACTGGGACCCAAACTCAACTTCTGTCACACAACATTCCATGTTCTTAAGCCCTAGTGTCCTGCTTGTGGTAACCACCAACCTCCCCCTCTCCACATCAGTAGTTGTGGTCCAGTACCCGTATCATTTCTCAGCTGGATTACATCTCTACCCATGTAGAGATTTCCCAGTTCCACTTATTTGTGTATCTCAATATCATACTCATTCCAGAATTCCCCAGTGTGGCTTGCATGGATTATAAATAAATGTCCCATCTTATTTTTCATATCACATGAAGAAAAGCATTTTGAGTCAGTCTTACCCATTCAAAAAGCAACATTTGAGGGGAAGCTTTGGCTGATGGCTGCCTCAAATGTTAGAAATGAAATGTTTTAAGGTAGTCGGTACACACTAGGCACTAAAAATACTAACTTTCTATTCTGTAATCATTCAGCATGTTATTACTAAGAGTAGGAATCATGAATGAGGTTCAGAAATCAGAGAGATTGGTTGGGAAAAAATACATAGCTCTGAAAGCTCAGATTTTTTGTTTCACTCTGAACAGTCAATAGACTATCATCTGTCTACCACTGAAAAAAAAGGCAGATGTTTCTTTCCGGGATGAACTGAGCAGGAGAAGTAGCTTAGCGTGTCTTCACTACAGTGAAATGCTCCCATTCACCAACTACATTCCTTAGAAGTTTCTTATAGAATTTCTAATTTGACTTTTAAGTATCTCACTTTTTGCACCAAAAGGAAAGGATCAACATGCATCTGAGGACAGCCTTCAATTTGAAAGAGAGACGTTTTCATCTTCCTGAAAGAAAGAGGGCAAAAAAGAATCAAAGAAAATGTAAAAATAGCAGTGGTAGCATTAAAAACCAGCAATTAACATTCTCAGAGACATTAGATGATAATGCATTTGTGGCATAAGAATAAGAAGCTATTGAAAAAGGAAAAAACAAAAAGACATGGTGTTAGGAAATAACTTCATCTGAGCTGAAATGGACTCTAAAGCTGAAATTAAAAGTCTAGTAGAAAAGTATAGCAAAGAGATGGACAAGAAAGCAAAGATAAGACAGTTAGGGCACAATTCCAAGAAGACTAAGGTGTGCAAATAACAGAAATTTCAGAAATCAAAATGAGAGAAAAGAAAAAGAAGGAAAACATCAATCAACATGTTCAGGATGAGGCTGTCATTTGTGTATCTTGCTGCTGGATTACTTGAACCACTGGAGTACATGCATGACTGTCCCATGCCTGACTGTACCACTTCCACCGCCAATGGCACACGGCGCCCAACGGGGCAGTCACGCATGTACTACCAGCAGTGGTTCAAGTCAGTGTGAATGTTAATTATATAAAGCTTCCAGAAATGAAGGTGGTGGGGCCCTGGGATTGATGAATACTACTGAGATTCATACACTAAAATTTGAACTTAAAATGCCAGGATGTGATCCTATTTGAAAATGTATTTGCATATGTTGTTAATTAAGGTAAAATGAGGTCATACTAGAGCAGAGTGGGGCCTAACTCCAGTGGCTAGTGTCCTTGTAAGAAGGCCAAACAGAGGGACACACAAAGACGTTCACGGTCTGCCAGCGAGCAGCATAGCTAGAAGGACAGGACGGAAGAGGCCCCTCCTAGAGTCCCCACCTCCACTCCACATATCAACAGAGGTCCCAAAATGGAGAGCAGATGCCTTTCAGTTACTTAAGTGACTCAACTTTGGTGCTCGGTAAAGGCAGCTGTCGGAAATGAACACAAGCGCCTTCCTGCTGCACGTAGCCAAACCAATGTACCCGAAAGCACAACATCACCGTGGTACTGCAGAACCCAAGGAGAATAGTGGGGTCCGCAGGCTTCACCAGGGAAGAAAGCGAGTCCAACACAGAGCGTCAGGAGCCCTACAGGGAGCATCAGCGTTATTTCTCATCATCAGAACACGAGACATTGCATGCAGTGGAGCAACAAAACTGTGAGAGAAGTGATTTTCAGGGTAAAATTCCGTCAACTGAGAAGAGGTAAATGACATCATCATACTTGTAAGGAATCAAAAGTTTTATATTCAGGACAACGTTGCCTTGGAAAGTGTACCCTAATGATGGTAAACAACAACAAGCACGACAAAAGCATAGGTGGAATTCAGGAATGGACACTCCGTCACCGAAATGCAAAGCAAGGGACCAGAGCGACACCGGGGGCGGGCAGGGCTGGAAAGGCTGGGAGGAGCTGAGTGTGTTCCAGCCTCTGGAGAAAGGACTCTGAGGAAAGAAAAATGAAACGGATGTGTTCGAGTGAATGGAAAATGATATCTAGCAAGTGTGGCAGATGCTGGTGTATCTGGAGAATATTAGTCATCTATGTTTAGAAAATCAGGCAACTAAAGAAAACCCAAGGCAATGGTTGGTTGTAGAAAAATAAAGAATTGCCCAAGGAAGAAGACACAGTCATAGTACACAGATTGGCTCAGAAATCTCATGAAATGCACAGATAATATCTAACACTGGTAGATTAAGAAAGAATTTTGTAGGCATATTACTTATAAATATGGACACAAATACTAATGAAAACAGGTAGAAGGGGTGAGGGTTCATTGTGAAGAATTGGTCTGAAGTAAGTAGAAAGGTTGGGTAGAGTATCATTATGTCATTAAATTAAATGTTTGGTACTTAATATATTGATAACATTTTGATAAACATTAACCTTAAAAGGACAGAATATGTTTTGTATAGCGTATTTTAAAAACTGCATTTGGACTCCAATTGAGAATTTTTTATTATTAAGGGAAAAATCTGTTTTGAAAGCACTGAGAGATAGTACAATGATACAAAAGTACATACACTGGGTAAAGGGTGGCAATCTCGTCTGAAGATTGTCAATACACAGTTGCCTTTGTTCTGCCTTTGAACTCAGGCACAATATCTTAACAGTCAGGGCTGTCGCCAATCAAGCTTTTATCCCATGTCAGTGCAGTGTTTGTTAGAACTGTTCCTGAGACCTCATTCACCTTTAATACAATTGCAGCACAATTCACCTTCTTCATCAGCAGTCAGATGGTCAGGAAAGGTGTGCACCACTTTTAAATCCTTTCTTAAATTCAACCCTTAAAACAACTTGGAAAAATAAAAGAAGCCATAAAGTGGACAAATGCCTGCCTCAGTTTTCCAATTATTTAAAACATGGTAAAGATTCTATCTGTAATGGGCTTGTGAGTATTAAATCTCTAGCTCCATAATGTGATATTTTCTGGTTCTCAGAGATCTCTTTCTGAGACAAAATATTTCCTGGTATGACTGCCCTAGGTTATGCTGCTCTTCCCTCTGTCTGCCCTTCACTGTTAAAAGGCAAGATAATTTTCTCCTCATATTTCTTGTCTTTGATTTTCCATATCTTTCCAAAAATGTCAATATGCTTCTCCAAGATTATTGGTTTCTAAGAATTCTGTGACTTTAGCAATTGAATTCCTTTTGTTTTTAAATTTGTCTGTTTTAGTTCATCTTCTGATAGTCTTCTTTAAACTATAAGACCTCATAGTGTGTGAGTGCATGCATGTGTGTGTGTGTGTGTGTGTGTGTGTGTGTGTGTGTGTGTGATTCTGAACTGAAAGTAATTAGCTCTTGCTGGAGAAAACCATACAGATCCAAATGTGAATCCTTCTTGTTATGGTTTGTCTCTGGATGTCCCTCCAAGCCTCGTGAGTGCAGAGGAGGGGCTTTTGGAAGGTGACTGGGCTGGGGGGCTTCTAGCTGACTTGTGGTTAGGAGTTGAGGTGGGTTAGAAGAGGTGGTCACTGGGAACATGGCATTTGGTCAAAGCCGTCTGTACCTGGGGTATCTAGGACAAGGCTGCTGCTTCTCCTGAGTTTGCCAGGGCCCCATGAGAAGTGCACAGAGCTCAGGGAGCTGACGCGTACAGTGACTGGACCTTTGCCTGATAATACAGACACTTCTTCTCTTGTTCCCCATGAAACCACCAAGGCATGACGTCCTGCTGAAGATGAGATGTTTTCCCTGTCCCAGATCTTACCCTTCCCTTAAACTCTCCGTGAACTTGTTCCTATGCTGATTGTATAAATAAACCTGCTACAGTTGCAGGGCAGTTCCTTTCTCCCATCGGGAGAGGGGCTCCACCTCAGCTTTCTGCATCTTCACTCCGGTCTTCATTTCTTCATCCTCCACAATTCTCCCTGCAGAGTTTCAAGCGCTGCATTTGATGCAGCAACACGGCCTGGAAGGGTTTCTCACCCTTCCTAGCCTGTCCCTTCCTCTTTGCTTCCTGAATTCTCCACCCTGCCCGTTTGCCATGCTGTCCGACCTTGGAGGATAATGGATGAAAAAAAAGAGAAAAAGAAAACAAAAACAAAAACAAACAAACAAACAAACAAACGCAAGCCAAACTAAACCTCTTCTCCATTTGCTTGCAGGTGTCAAGTATTGTGTCCTAGAGATGAGAATAGTGACTGAGATATGGCTCTCCGCTTTTCTGCCTACATAAGCAGGTCAGAATCATTTGAGCTTTGGGCCAGGGATATAGCTCAGCGGTCCAAATGTTTGCTTGGTAAGAGCAAGGTTGTGAATTCGACCCCCCGTACCTAAATGAATGAATGAATAAATAAATAAATAAAATAAATCACTTGAGTGCTTCTTTTTGTTTTTGGTGCCAGGGATCAAACTCAGGACCTCACACTTGCCAGGCAGGTGCTTGTGCCACTGAGCTAAAGCCCTGGCCCCACTTGAGCTCTTCTTGTCCCCCGTTTTCCTTAGCTGTCTGATAGTGAAAGCAGCAACTACCATGTAGGTTGGGCACCATCGCATTGTGGCTCTCACATGGCGATCACATGAGAAAGCATAGCTTTTCAGAAAGTGTGTCCACAGAAAATACCATAGTTTGTGGGTCAATTCCATGTCCATCACCCAAACATACAGTGTTGGCAGGAAGCATCTCGGCTCCACATACCTGAATTTCTTTGTGCCCGAGGACTGCAGGTCCTTAGCACTCAAGAGGTCTGATACTCTACTCTTTCTACTGCACCTTACCAACCGATAGCATCAGTAGTAAAGAGGTTGCTTTAAAGTATCTGATTTTCCTGGATTAGCTTAAAAATCTTCTGCATTACATTTCCTTGAGATCATTGGAGGAGCAGTTCATTCTTTTTCAAGTCTGTCTCGTCCTTTTGTAGCTCTTGAAATATTTTCTGTCACGGAGTGCATCGACAGAGTCTTTCTTGGTTCATAAGAAGTAGAAAATTGTTATCAACAAGAATAAAATACTAAATTTGAAAAATAATGAAAAATGTGATTCATTGTATGCTGGACGCAGTAGCTGAGCACAGATAAGCACAGTACCCGTGGGTGAAGAGCGGCGGCGTGGACTGGGAGTGTGAGACCCTTTGGCGCTTCCTCCCCGGAGCAGTAGATCCCTCTGGAGCTGAGATGCAGGCGGTGGTGTGCTGAGTGGCGTACGAGGGTGTGGCTGCAGTGGCAGTCTGCCCTGGGTGAAGTGCCAAGTGCATTTCCTGGCTGATGACTTTTAAGAGCCGTCAGCGACAGAAGACGGATTTCCCGTACTAGCCTCCGAGGGGTGATGTAAACAGGTCCGGTTCTTCTCTTGGGCAGGTGGGCATTTGTGTAAGGGCAGCCTGCAGCTTTGGTATCTCTGACGTGGAAGCTAGTCAGCTGTGGTGACTCTTCAGTAATCAGGAAAGTGAACTGAGGGGTGAACAAATGATCATACTTTCTGCCTTCTTTTCCTTAGGAAACCCACTAGACAGAGGCAAAACCTATCAATTGCCTAAGCAGAGTCTGAGTCTCATTTGGGCATCAATGCAGGAAGGCTTGGGGGTGAATCCTGATTATTTTAAGCTCTGTCTTGCCATCTGCTCTTGAACTCGGGTAGGTCTGAACAAAGTTCTCCAGGAGGCAGAAGTGGGTGCTGGCTGAGGTATCTCAGAGAGCAGTGCCTTTTGGAATCACTCAGACCCAATTCTCCTGTGTGGACACAATGTAGTACTTGTCTGGTAACTGTGAGGAAATGGGCAAAAAGGCCAAATCCCAAAATGTGGAACTCACTGGGCAGATCAGTGCTGTGTGCTTTGTATTTAAGACATAGAGAGTTTTCTATCACTTCAAGCCCAAAACACTCGTAACTGACAACAGGTTTGGTTACTGCTAGTAGGGTAGATTTTGAGTCTTCATTTACTGTTTTTCCCTCATACAATTTTAATTTTATAATTCTTCTTTGGATTAGTCTTCAAAACTCTCTTAGCTGTATCCCTTATGGTTCCATGAATAGCACAGTAAAATAAAGAAACATTGGTTTCATAAAACTTTCATTATCATCTGTTTTAGGGGCATGCATATCAGTGAGCCATTAAATGTCAAAACTTCAGTATTTTTGTCTGTAGCAATGAAGATGACCACAATAATGACAGCAGTAGTAATGGGTTACCTGTAGTGTTCTTTTGTGAAATACCAGACAGTGAACTAAAGAAATTTGTGGGCATTGTTTCAGTCTTCTCAAAATGGCTAAAATGTAAATGTTTTAAATCGTGAGTGTGTAAATGATACCACTGTATTTGGGAAAGCTAAATATCTTGTCTTAAATTACACGACCCTGAACTCCACTCAGCCCTTTGTGTGTTTACTCAGCAGCAGTGTTAACCAGCCTCGGCAAGGCCCCAGGATCCTGACGTCCTGCTAGTCTTGCCTTTGTGGAGTGGCCTCCTGTAATGTTCCTGGTTTAATTTGTATGGGGAAGGGCATGCAGCCGAAGTGGCAGGAGAGAGATTAAGGTCACTGCAGAGACCAAGTAGTGGAAAACCTGTGCAGACTCCAGAAACATATCAGAAAATCCACACAGCCAGCGACTTCTCGGTCCAATACCACTGTGGAAGTGGACTGCTCAGCACCAGCCCAGCCTGCACACCCAATCCCCAGTGGACAACTCCATTGTGACTCCATCAGACCCTGAGTTAGAGTCATTCCTCTCAGCCACTCTCCAAATCCTGACTCCAAATCAGTGTTTGTTGTCTTAAGAGGCGAAGTTTGAGTAATTTGCTACACAGAAAGAAATAACCAGTCTAGTCACCTACTCAAGGAGTCTTTCCCTCTCTACCTACTTAACACCAGCTCCCCTCTTTTGCCATCACAAACCACATTCTAGTCTTTTCCTTAGGCAAGCGACTACCAAGCCTCTGAAGACAGCATTTCTGGGCCATTTTGTTTTGTACCATATCCTGAGCACACAAAGAGTTCATGGCTCATTGTACAGGCAGTATTTGTGAAATGAATGAATGCAAAATGTATTCCATAAATTGTACTCAACAATTTTGTTCTATCCCCTACCTGTCTCATACAAAATATACACTGAACTATCAACTATAGAATCTGCTTTTTGTTTTTTGAATCTGAATGACCCTTTTCAGTGGGAGAATACCAATTCTAAACCATGTTTTGTCACTATTTATCCCTATCATACTGTGTACGCCTTCTCAGGGTAGACATAACTAGAACGGAAGGAATTGGGGGTGGGATGTCTAGTGGAACAAGCAGATCTCTGTTCCAATTCCAGTCTGCCAGGGATTCATTTGTGACTACACGACACATTCTCTTCATTGTATTTTTCTCCATCCCTTCATTTTTCATTTTGTCTAACATGTTGTTTTGGTCAATTTCAAGTTATCTTATAGAAAAAGCAAACTCCTTTTATAGTTTCCTAAAAGTTGTGCCTATTCCTTCAAATTTATGCTTTAGATTTTTCTTAATAACTTCCTGATGATGATCTTGGAGAAAGATGAAATCGAGAAGGCTGCAATTGATTGGTCTTGTCCTCAAGGCTAAGAGTTAAAGGAGCCTTGGACTACATTCTTGGATGATTACAAAGCCAGTTTTCTAGGCCTCACATTGACCACCACAATAGAATTTGTTAAAAATTCAAGACCCAGGGCACCTACCCAAGGCTTTGATGTAGAATGATTGCTGAATGAGGCTTTTATGCAGGGCATTATCTCACCCAACAAACTCTTCTCTATGGAAGGGGTAGAGATGAGGTTGATGTGACAGTCCAGTTCAGTTTATATTTGTAGTTTAGAAAAAATTGTTTAAAAGATTGTATTTCTCTGCTCAATGCCAGTTATTCTTTGCCATCCAGCTTTGTTCTGACAAGTTTTGGTAGTTTTTGCATCATTCCTTGCTTTTGTTAATATTTAGCTCATCTGTTTTAAATAGATTACAGACTTTATGTCCTTGAAAATGGCTTTTATCAAGATTTTGTGTTCATGGTCACAATCTGCAGTCTTTTTGTATTTCTCTCAGTCACTCTTCCCATCGCCTTCCTTGTCCTTTTTTACTGTATGTGATAGAACATCTTAATTGGTAATTAGAAAATTCTACTGTGATCTGCTTCAGAAATAAAAGAGAATTTAATGGCTGACGTAAGTAAAAAATCCAGAGAGATAGAGATAGAGAGATGAGAGAGATGGGGTTAGAGGAAGGATGAGAGAGACCTTCAGGTGTGACTTGATCTAGAGCTTTATGATCTCTCCAGATGTCGCCGTACTCATCTCTGGGACTTGCTTGGTCCTGCCTTCTTCTGCGTTGGCTTTGTTCTTATTGTTCTTCTGCATGGCAAACATGGCTAGTGTCATTCAGATTCCTACTTTAGCAAGTCCTTCATGGAAAGAGGTTATGCATTTATTTGCCTGGACTCTAAGCCCAAATGTGTGGTGAAAACTCAAGGTTAGATGCCTGGGAGAAGCTACTGGGTTGATTGTAATATCCATTCTTTCATTCATCTCTAGTAATAGAATTTTGGCTGGAAATATATGTGCCTCCCCAAAAGAGTCTGCTTTCCACCTTCCTGTGTTGCTGGCATAGCCATGTGACTAGGTTCCAGCTGTACGATGTGGGTGTTAGGTGCAGTTAACCATTTGATTGTGAAGTAAAGAAGGGGAAACATGGGTGCTTTCCTACTTGTAAACAACCATCAGATTTGGCAGGCGAGGGTAGCACCCCAGGACTAGGACAGGACAGAAGAAGCTGGGGCCCTCGGGACTGCGAAGAACAGCCCTCGTACCGGGGGAGTTTTCGATGGTGGAGAAACACATTTTGATCTTGGTGAAGCCATTGTGAATGTTGAGTCTCGGTCCCCTTTGAGGCCCGGACTGCACCCTTTCTCAGCATCTCCCTGCTCCTGGATGTGACCTGGAAGGAGAGGCGTGGATGGCACAGGTCAAGCACAGAGCTCCAGTGCTGGGCTGGGCGGAGTCACTGCTCAAGGCTGCGTGGATCTCCAAGTGAAAAAGTGTGTCTGTGGAGAAAGAGAGGAGGGAAGTACAGGAATCCGCTGTCATCCATGCATGAGCTGTTTTTCTTTCTCCATCTCAATTATTCCATTTTTAATACCAGGACCAACTTTGCTTGCAACTCTTGGATTCTTATTAATTTTTTTTTTTTTTTGCACCAGGGATTGAACTCACAACCTCGCACCTGTCAGACAGGCGCTTAAGGCACTGAGCCAAACTCCCGGACCTGGTTTTTTGAGGCAGGGTCGCACTATGTAACTCAGGCCGGTCTTGCGCTCATGTTGTAGCCCAAGCCGGCCTCGATCTCACAACACTCCTCCTACCTCAGCCTCCCAAGTGCTGGGATTAAAGGCGTGCGCCACCACGCCCGGCTCGTGGATTCTTATTAATTTTAAATGGCCTCAATACACAAAAAGACAGCAGTAGAAGCCAAGATGTGCAATATCTTGGACAATGACGACTCTCAAATGATGTCCTGGTGACTTCTCTGAACAGTGCGCTACTCCTCTGGAAGAAGGAGGGCAGATGGGGCCCATGCCCTTCTTCAAAGCGAGGTTTGTGTGAGGAAATTCTCATGCTTATCACTTGAGTGTGGTTAATCACTGCAGCACTGAGTATTAGACAGGTCACTCACAGTGAGTCCTGAGTGTGCCATTAACCAGAAAGAAGGCAAAGATACACTATAAAATGTGGAGCTAATGCTTAGTAAAATAAGATACAGAGTTATCAAAGTCACCTGAAACCCAGTGGAGGAAGGCCCAAAGATTACTCTTATGAAGGACAGAAAGAGAACTGTGGTACAGAAAACCCCCAGCAGGTAAGGGGAAAGTTCTCTGGCTGGTACTGGTGTTTATATTCGCACACGAGATTCAGTTCTGTGTATTGTTTAAATTAAACGTTTTATAGTATGTCATCTTAGACTGCATTACACATCAGTCAAAGTTGGAGCTTTCTCTCAGTGTCTCCCTTTCCATTGTTGTGTGAACAATGTACTTTGAACACTTGTCTAAACGAGTTTTATTGCTGTAGGCAGTGGCAATGGCTGCTGGCATATTGCACTAGAACAGGGGGAGAAAGCTTCACAGCTGAACGGTCCCACTGCATTGACTAGCTACTGTTGGGTCCATGGTCCAAACTCCATGTCTATGGGAAGGAGCATCACACAAGTTTTCTGACTTGCTGGGGTCCTGTGGTGAAAGGGATTGTTCCCTTTGGACTGAGCTCACGACTAAGTGTATACAGCCCTCAGTTTGGAAGTTTTCACAGACTATAAGGAACAACTTCTAGTCTTGGTAAGTTTGCCTGCCAAGAGCCGGGTTCATTCCCAGTGTTCCCAGATCAGAGCTCTGACTTGGAGTGAGTCTGTGCCAGGTGTACAACAAAACCACAGAAGCAGCCTTCCTCCGCTCTGAGCCTGCTTGGAGAAGCACAGCAGGGGCTCTTGGCACCAAATCGCTGGAGGGAGCTGGTTATGGCCTTGGCTTCACTTGGTGTGTTGGTGGATTGATGGAGAGGCCGGAGCCTGAGCATGACGGGGGGACAGGGATGTTCATTCCTGCATAGCCTGACCTTCTGGAAGAGTGGGATGAACTGGAGGAGAGCACAGTCACAGATTTCACCAGTCAGGGAAGCTCAAGAACTGTGGGCACGAGCCACACTCTGGAACTGACAATCCAGCCGATCAGCATTGGGGTTTCCACTGTGTCTAAGCAAACAAAAACTCTTGACTTTGAGGCAGGGCTTTCTATTCGAACGAGCCCCTGTCTGCTGAGTTCCCCAGGCCCAAATGATTTAGTGCTGCAGGAGCACAGTCTTTGAGGCTGTTGGGGACGTAGCACTGTCTACTCTGAACGCCATGGCCGAGGAGGTGGGGACATGAGCTCCTTTCCTGGGAAATGGTCCCCTCTAAATTCTTTGATCTTTACAATCACTGACAATCTTTAAACGTGCGGATTCCTGGGCTCTGACTGATGAGGAGACTCTGGCATGCGCCAGAGAGAAAGTCTTTCACAAAGGCTCCACAGGGCATCTGAGGATTCGAAGGCTTGGGGGTCTCCATGGAGAGAGAGTGGGACTTGGAGTGGGAGCACTAAGACCCATGCCTGCCTTGTCTCTTCGCAGTTACTAGACCAGTGACCTCAGTGCTGGTGTCTGCCACATGGGTAGTGAGCGCCCTTCTCCTCTGTGCCACAGCGGGACTTCCTATCGGTGATACCTGGCCCCTAGTCAGCTAACTCTTATTTAACTGTGAAGGGAATGGCAGTCTGTGGGGTCCAGTTCTGTCCATCAGAGCCCAGAATAAGGGCAATAACTAGGAGTTATCGAATGGGTCCCCTGTACCTCGTGTCCTCCACACAGCTGCTGCCTCGGTGGGAAGTACCGGGCAGCAGTGTTATCTCTGCTGCTTAACAGAGCTGTCTCGTGCCCAGAGAGAGTAAAGGGGCGTGACCGGAGTCCCACGCCACACAGCTGCTGCGCGGCAGAGCTGTCCGGCTCCGCAGCCCTGGTGCCCAGCCCGTGCTTCTGCTCGCCTTGGCCCTGTGCCTCTCCTCTAGAAGAAGAATTCCTAGAATTTTCCAGAACCCAGGTTCCCTCTAGACTGTCCATGTTTTATGTGCTGCAGCCAAATACATGTTAATTTTTTGGTGTGGTATGCAGTGCCTGTCAGAGCCATGCTTCTCCTTTGTCTCTGCTGAGAATCACTGTCCTTGAATACGATTTTTCTGTGTCATACAGGTGTGTCCTTAAATAAATGGCTTCTTCTCATGGTTCCTTCTGGACAAACACTTGAGCATCTTGGGGGCAGGCTGGTGCCTGGTATTCTCTCTGGCTCTTCCTCAGGGCTCTGCCCCATGCTATGAAACAGGATGACGAGCAGTGCTTGTGGAGCTCTTTGTGGGAAGCTAGCTAACCTGGCTGTGTCCACTCAGGGCTTCTCTTTGAAATCCCTTTATTTAGAGTGCAGCCTGTATCGATGACTGGCAGATTCTTACATTGCCCTTGCCTCAGCTGTGTCCCTGGTCCATGGCAGGCAGCTGCACGGAGGAGGATCCTCTGCTGTTGGGATGGACTTGCTGCCCTGCCCCTAGACTGCCTGTTCCACTCCTCCATCTGTCCTGGAGGTGGCCCTTGACGGCTCTCTGACGTGAACACTGTCTCCTGCCTTGGGGCGTTTCACGATGCCCTGCTACCTGAGGAGCTGTCAGCAGGCCTTCATTCAGTGTAACAGTGCTCTGCTTCCCTCCTGAGCACCCCACGGCCTGTGTGTTTACCTGGCTAGTGCCACTCTGCAGCCCCAGACCCCGTATCTGCTTTGCACATTCCAGAGTTCCTAGTATCCTTTCAGAGTGGCAGGCACGTGATAAGTGTTCAATAAACATTTTCTGAATGAATGGATGGATTTATCATTCTTATGTTCTTGGAGAAGGAGCACAGACAGAAACACAACTCTCGACAGCCCAGTTGTGGAAAAGGCTGGCTAAAAGTCCTGGTGTAGACCCAGGATCGGATGCTGGAGTAACTGCATCTGAACACTCAGACAGTGAGGACAGGAGTCTGTTTTCCTCCATCTCTCAGCTAGCTTCTCTCTGTTACCTTTGTTTATTCTGATGTAGCCTGTTACCTCGTGGTACATAGATGGCCACAGCTGCAGGATGACCTCCTCAAGTTTCGTCATCCGACTGTGAGAAAGCTACTTGTCCTTGATCCTTTCGTGTGAAGTCCCAGCTTGCATAACACGCCCATTTCCTAAACCAGTCATGAGGTTGTACAAAGTTTAGGCCATGCCAGTACCAGGAACAAGGAAAGGAATGGTCAGACAAGAACAACACGGTCTGAGAGAAGAAGAGGGATTGTTGCTCCTTTTCTAGGCTCATGTGTGATTTCTGAAAGGAATTAGCTTGCTAATAGGAAGAACTCACAGTTGCTCACTGTGGTGCCAAAACACCTCTAGGTCTTAGAATCATCCCTGAAGCCAACATGTAGGCAATGCTCTTAGCAAGAGAGCTGATAGGTTGGTGCAATTCAGGGCTCTCTAGAGCACAAGGTGAGGGCCACAAAGAAAACTCCAAATCAAAGGCAAAAGTGATCTGTGTTGGCTGGCTGAGTCTTTTCTACTTTCCTAGCAAGAACTCTGCTACAGGTTCCTCTTATCTGTGGTCATGAGCTGTAGCAGGCTTCTCATGGTGAAGAGAAGTGGTCTAAACCGAGAGGATGTTAGGAAGGATGTTGCCGAAGTGCTGAGGCTCAGCCCGCATATGCCTGCCTGCACAGAAGCTTGCGTCTTTAGGCAGTGCAGACGGCCTCTTCTCCCACGGGCCCGGCACATCTCACAAGGTTAGCCATGTGCTCCAGGGTTCCACTGGAATAGCAACCACCTTACTTCTGTTAGTTTATCACTTGCCTTTCTAATGCTTAATATTAACAGCTTTTCCTTTTGGCTGTGAACTTTGCATACAAGTCCTCCTGTAGGAACTGGAGTGGGAAGGGGAGGGCAGACTCCGCTCGACCTGCTCGATGAAAAGCTAAGAACTGGATCTGCGACTGGAGTGCAGTCAATGAGTTGCTCTCCTGCGACTCAAGATCTCGACCTAGTGATACAAGGTCAGGAAGAAGTTAGGAGGAATTCATATGGCAACTGGTGGCAAAGGCAGCGCGGTCTTGTCCAGGTGCTTTCTGCAGGCAAGAGTGTGCTGCCAGCAAGTTGACCCCGGAGTCCTGCTGTTGCCAGT
Source organism: Dasyprocta punctata (assembly GCA_004363535.1). Classification (NCBI taxonomy): domain Eukaryota; kingdom Metazoa; phylum Chordata; class Mammalia; order Rodentia; family Dasyproctidae; genus Dasyprocta; species Dasyprocta punctata. The sequence goes on along the minus strand of RJWM01010466.1, from coordinate 2,398 downwards.
GCCCAGCTTCCTCCGTCGTTAAGCCTGAACCCTTTGTAGCCTTCCAAGAAACCCCTCTTGCTAGAGGAAGAGCAGTCGGTTTTTCTTGATTGTGACCAGGAATCCTAACTGACATACTTGGAAAGAAAATGGCTTAATTGCACTTTGTAGGTGAACAATTCTAATTCTAAATTAATCCTGGACTAGGAGCCAGGTGAGGTGAATTTAGCCATATGATTTTCAGGAAATTATTTAGTGTCCATCTCAGTTTCTTTACTTATAACGTAAGAGTAGGAAAGGGCTGCTGTGTCAGGAAGAGTGTGACAAAGCCAGGAAAAACATGCAAAGTGTCAGTTATAAATATGTGGTATAATTTGTATGGATCATCCATCAGTGGTTGAATTTGATTTAATTCTGCAGTGTTGCTACTGTATTCTACCTCTATTCAGTACATGTTGATTAATGATATTGGGACTCATGAATTCATTCCAGAAGAATTTATTAAATGCCCACTATGTGCTAGGTACTGGTTTTTAATTAGCATTTTTATAAGGAATTTATCACTTGCCGCCTATCCGTCATCCTCTTCTAACTCTACGGAATGCACTACTCAGTTCTCAGTGCCCGCAGCAGGAAGCTGTCAACGCATTTCCAAGTGTACCCTTGCCAAGAGTCGCTTTTCCCCTCCTGAGAAAACTCTGATGAGACAGAGGAAACCTGGACATGCCTTTTATTTCTTACAATGTCCTTCTTTTCCCCGAGAAAACATTTTCCCCCGTGTAAGTGGTGTTCTTGGTGCAGGGCTTCACTCTGGCCGCTTCTGAAGGTACACGTCGTAGAAAGGGGGAGGCCACATGCAGCTCCCTAGGACTTGGGTGCGGCTGAGGGTGGGCAGACGACCCCGTCAAACGGCAGCCCAGCCAGCACCGCTGTTTAGGAAAAGGAGAAACAGTATGTCATATGCATGTTGACAGTAAAATAAAATGGAAAATAAAATAAAAACCATGCTCTTAGGCAAAACACTACCAAAACTATTCTAAAAAAATAAAGCATGCTTATAACTAATTAACTATATATATATATATACACATATATATGGTATATACAACTATATACATGGCATATACAACTATATATATGTGTGTATATATATATATATATATATATATATATATATATATGATCAGTTAACAATCAATAAAAGTGAGGTGGGGGAAGGAGAGTTCTTCCATTCAGTTAATGAGCAGGGCGCATGTGTCCTAAAATACAATTTCTTTAATATACATAAATCTCTCTATGGTGTGATCCACTCTCCTGAATTTTAGAACATGGTTATGAACAAAACTAGGCAAATGGGGTTTGCTCAGCCCAGCCCAAGGAGCACTTACTCTTGCAAGAGCCTGGATCAGCGATGGTGAACCTACAGCCCGTGTGCTGTAGCAGGCTGTTTATATCACTGAAAGCTCTGAAAGGCCTAGACAGATCCTTTTTCCTCAGTGCTAGTTCTGCTGGGAGGTTTATTTTTCTGCCTTAAGATAACTATGAAATTATACCATCTCCTAGTGTTAATAGCTACGAATATCTAGCTAATTCCCCTGGGTTTTGGGTGAGGGCTGAGATGAAGAACCATAATGTTGTCTAGGTATGATTCTTCAGAGAATATCAAGAAAGGAAGTCTCCTTGTTGCGTAATTATTTGCAGTAACCCAGCATTTCTGGGTCGCTAGCTCTAACCCATGCCTAGGAATGAAGGCGATAGCTCACAGCAGGAGGGGCCTTTCGCCTTCCATGAGCCAACTGTTACGGGAGGTGGACTGGGAGGTGGGGATTATCTTTGGTTTACCACCTACGAGCAAGCGCTAGCCCCTCATGACTGATTGAGATATGGATTCCCAGAATGTGAGAATAGAAAGGACCTTGGAGGTCATTAGATTTAGTCTCCCCACTTTTCCAGAAACTAGAAACTATATAGCATAAGTGAGCACTAGGACTTACCTAACCCAAGTCTTTCAAAATCTCAGCATCCTTCCCTTGCTACATTTCCCTCTCCTTTTTAAAGCAGAAAATTGGAAGACATTCTGTTTAAATGCCAGATTAATAGTGGCTACCTGACTTATCAGTGAAATAAATAAGTCACACGTATGTAACATTGTATTGTTGCACTTGCGTGACAAACTGAAAGAGAAACTATGTATGTTTACATTTGTGTATATAAAAAATTAGTTAAGATAATTAAAGAAAAAGAGTTTTGAGTGAAAAGTAGTTTTCATAGGATCATTTTCAGATTTCATTTTTACTGTGAATTGTTCTTTTAAAAATAATATAGCATTCATAACATTTGTATTTCTTGCCAATGTTTTTCTAATGTTCTATGCATTCTTTTTTATTATATAATTTAAAAAATCTTAAAAAAAAAAAAA
>RJWM01010465.1:0-63508 GCA_004363535.1 Dasyprocta punctata | reverse complement strand
CAAGTCAAATCTATAAATAGAGTAAATTTCTACCTGCTCTCATGGCCACCAATGCACATAATTTCTATTATCAAGAAGACCAGATGGCAGACTCAGGCTTCTTGGGGGCAGAAAATAACAGACTGAATGAAAGTTTGTTTTTTATTCAAATGTAGTATAAAAGAAAGTTTGGGTTTCCTGAATTCTAGTCTGCTGTGGGGAGGTCGTAGTAAGATTCTATGGTCTTTTCGTGAAAGACCTCAGTTGCTCGCTTCATTCTGTTCCCAACCATGTTCATTCTGTACTATTTGACTGATTTGGCTGCAAGGCTGATATGGATATGGAATGTGTGGGACTTATGGGTGTTAGGTTCCCTCTTCTCACTTGCTGCCGATATAGAAATGGATTCAGAAGAGAAAAAAGTACTATAAAGCATAGCATTCTGATAGTCTCCTGTATTAACAATAATCCCCCTATGTATTTTTCCCTTATTTAAATTACAAATGATAACACCTGTCTTGTTTTAATCAGTTAAATGTGGGATTAAAGTTTTCCTAGCATACTTTCCCCCAGGCCTGTTTTGCCTTTTTATGCCAAAATAACAAAATCACTTAACTTGAAAGGGATTGAAGTGTAAAGATATGGGAATCAATGGTGGTTGTCAGAGTCAGTGAGGCTAATAGTGTGCTTCAGAACAGAAATTCAACGCTCAAGCATGTGGCGGGACCTGGTGGGACACAAAACAGCAGTGTGAATTACGCCAAGCATGTGAAAAATGTCCATTCCTGACAAGAAAAGAGATTGAAGGGAGCGGAGGGGAATGGGAAAATTATGAGAAGCAAGATGTACCATGTACAGATACAAATTCCCTATGATGAATGTGATCATTATGTATATCTAAAAGGCACCAATGAAATAAAGTAAAATGAAGTAAAGTAAAATATAAGGAGCCAACATTCCACCAGTGTGAGTTAGAGCATGGCGGGCAGCAATGACCGGAAAACTCTAGATGCCAAGTTCCATCTAAGGAGAGCAAATACTGCTACAACACAGAAAAGTATGGGTCCATTCACTGTTGCCAGCCTTTCAAAGGAAAATGGAAATCTAGATTTTAAACACCGGTGATTAATTCATAAAAACACTTAAGTTGGTGAACATGTGAAATTAAAGGGGCCACGTCTCACTGGCTCCTAGTTGAAGTGGCTCCTATGGTGCTATTTCCATATCCCTCTGCCCCTCCAAACCAAATCATCCGGGATTAGTCTCCATCCTGATGCTTCTTTCTTTCTGGAGTTGATTTTCAGGGCGTAGTATCAGTGCTTTTGGCACCTGAGTTCTGTTAAAACATCCAGCAGGGGGAACCCGCAGACTGTGAAACTGTAAACTAGAAGCTGAGCGTTTCATAATATATCCATGGTAAAATTTTTACAACAGCTTTGAGGACCAGCAATCAGCTTCCAGTGGTCTGGCCAGCAATTTGAGCTTCACCTGACACTTCAACACTTTCTTGTATCTAAAAAACAAAAACGTTGGTATGCTTACTAGTCACTATCCATACGCTTGGAGACAAGGAAATACAAACTGTTCTCTGCAGCTCTAGTCAGCATGTGGAATGTGGCTCAGAGACTGAACTTAGAAATCTTTCCCTCATCTGGATGTGTCTGAAAGCTGGTTCAGTTGAGTGAGTGGTTAGTCTATCCCACCTCATTCTTTTTGACAAAAAAAGTAGTAAAGCAACCAGCATTTTATTATCAAGATCTTGTATGTACAAATCAACCCAGAAAGCGCAAAAATTTATAATATCGATTTACTGTTTTCAAGGAGTATTTAGGCTGATAGCGGAAGCTGCCTAGCATACATACATGCACACGTATGTATGTATATACACACACAGAGGCACATGCACATAGACACACACACACACACACACACACACACAGTTCTCAATTAAAGGCAACCTATCCTATTCTATGAAGAGTACCGAGTAGCATTTCCTTCCAAACTGCCTTGTAATGGCATATAGAGAAATGATAATATTTGCAAGCACATGATGGAATGTTTAGGATGATGGTCTTGTAAAAGACGAATAACTCTAGCTGTCCCAGGCTACATCTGGCCATGGAGAGAGTGGGGTGCAGTGAGTACCTGACAACTTGAGGCCACTTTCTGCAGGGTAGGTTGTCATGGAATGCTGGTGAGGAGACTCTGCCCTAGGTGCCTAAGGGGAAGTGGCCATCGTGGCCCCTTTGGGAATAATTTTCCTTTTCCTTTATATTTTTTTCCTAATGTCAACTTTGTTATAATTCCATTGTATCACTCAAAATGTATATTAACCTATTTTTTGGTCATTTTTCCTTCATTCTTTTCCAGGTTTTATTTATTTTTATCAATGCATGTTTTCACTGCATAATGATTATGTTCTTTGTGTGGAGTTGCACGTATACATAGCATAATTTTCTTTTTTTTATTCCCTTACTCTCCCCTCCTTTTTCCCTCCATCTCCTGATTCCCTTCTCATTTGAGCAAAACTTATCTCCTTACTTTCTATTATCTATCTTTTGTTTTCCTCTCTTTATATTTTGAGTTCTTTATACAAGAGAAACCAAGCAGCATTTTAGCTTGTGGATCTGATTTACTTTGAAAATATACAATGGAATTGAAGGTTTAGCATTTCCAGAAAACCTTTGCCTTGAATGTTTATGACTAAAGTTAAACTCATATACTGAAATCTTAGTCTTTTAGGAGTGAGGGTTTGGAAGGAAATTAAGTCGTCAGGGAGGACCCCTCATAAATTGGGACTCAGGAGACCTCTTTCACTGTGTTCCCACCATACGGGGAGGCCATGTGCAATAAGAAGAAGGCACCTACAGCCCAGAACTGAGTTCTCCTCAGAACCCAAGCAAGCCGGCAAACGGATCATTAATTTCCACTCTTCAGAGTGATTAGAAGTGAATTTCATTCGTTTATAAGTCACTCAGTTCATACCTGTTTATTATAATGGCTTGAAGTAAGTAATCTCCCTTTTGTAGAACTCTAGGAATGAACATCCAGAGAAGAGGAAACCCCTTCCCAAGTGAGAGATCACCCTGCTGCCAGCACTCAACTTCGTTTGGCTCGCTCCTTCTGGTTGCATTATTGTTCTGGGGAAGACAAAAGCCAATGAACAGGGAAAACGTGGTAGAATCAGTGCATTGTCTGTTTTTATTATTATACCTAAATGAAAACCTTCATACATGTCCTCTCGATGCCATCAAGTGCTGTGTTGACAATTGGTCACTTTTTATAACACCTAGCATTCCTTATTTTGGAATAGAATAACGATGAGTTATAAACAAGGATACTGAACCCTGGTAGAGTTGTTAGTGAACCAAGAGAGGCGGAAATTTTCATCTTCATGCGGAAGAGCCCTGATTAACCAGCTTACTCTGCCTGCGCCTTTTCTGCACAGCTCATCGAGTGAGATTGCAAGGCCAGTTTTGCTTATGCAGGTCAGGTCTCTCAGTGACCAGTGGAAAGGTAAAGCACTTCTCTTTCCTCTCATTTTGGGAAACCCAAATGTAGAATTATGGATTTTGGATATTTAGCACAATCTGCCAAGTATTCTGGTTCTAGTTTAATGGGAATTTAATTAAAGTAATTGATTGATTAATTAATTTTGCTGCTGGGGATTGAACTCAGGGCCTCATCATGCTTAACACATGCTTTGCCACTGAGCTACACCCCCAGCCCCAGCTTGAATTATAAAGACGAGATGAAGTCTTACAGAAAAAGAGGAAAGTTGCCTTCGCTTGCTTTGCTTCATTCTTCCCTCCTTTCCCCTGACTTCACAACTATTTTAGTGACTGTGCTTATTATTGAGAAGGAGAGTTTATGAGCTGGAAGGGAGTTGACTTTTTTTTTGAAATTTGAAAGATTATAAAATCTTTAGAATGCTTTTTTACCTGTAACAAATCAAAAGTCTTGAGCAGCTGCTATTGGCATAAATTACAATGGTTTAGGAAGAATTTTCTTAAATCAAATCTTTATCAATAACAGAAAGGTTTAGGACTCCTCCATAGCATGATGATTCTAAAACAACAATAATATGTAGGGAGCTTTTAATGTTATATCCATTATCTCATTTGCACATCCCAGTAACTCAAATGACATGGAAAGGGTAGAATGAAAACTAAATTTCAGAGAAGTTAAGTGATTTTCCAAACCTAAACTGATGCTACTACTCGGAACACTGTCAAAACCACTTGTTGGCTGTTATATTTTATATCTAGAATTCTGCAAAAGCCTCATGGGATCTCGATCTGGAATTTTAGGTGATTGGATTATGGGACTGGTAGCTGACTCCCTATTAGGAGGTCGGGTCAGGTCTGAGAAGGAAGCTCATGGGAGACATGACCCGGAAGTGGAAGGGTTTACCTCCCTTCCCAGCTCCTCCTCTCTCTCTGCTTCCTGTCTGCCATGCCATGGGCAGCTCTCCTCTGCCATGCCCCTCTGCCATGTTGCTTTTTCTTTAGATCCAGCTGACCCTGAACTTAAACAGGGTGATGGGTGTTGGATACTTCTCTCAGGAAAAAGAAAGTGACTAAGCCTGTAGAATATAGGTGCTATAACATTTCAGTAGCATTGTGCTTATGAGTACTGACTCAGGACAGAGATTGCCTGCCTTCAGATCTTGACTCCAACCCATATTACCTGGGATCTTGGGAAAGTTACTAAGCCTTATTCTTTTTGCCTCAGTTTTCTTAGTTACTAACTGAGGATGAGAACATTATCTAGCTTAGAGGTTATTGTGATGCTTATTGAAATAATAAAGCATTAAGAATAGTGCATGGAAGAACAGTTGTTCATTAAGTACTAGCTCTTAACAAACATTACTGTCATCTAAGACAAGAAAATTGACTACCCAAGATCCAAAATTGCAATATGGAAGATTCTGGATTTACAACCAGGTCTGTGTGACAAGCAAGCTCCTGATCAGACTCAAAGTTTCCCATCCTAGCTTCTGAGGTCTTTAAACCATGTCTCTATTCTCAGCATTTTGAGGGTCTCCTAAACTGCTGAATATGCTACACACTGTCAAATCTCTAAGAAGAGTATAATGTAGTATTTGGGTTTAAAGGGGTTATAGCCCAATTCTGTATTGGTGCATTAAAGAAGAATTTTGTGTCATTGAAGTATTGGTCCTGAGTACATACAAAATAGAAATTCAGAAAAAACAGTGTCTGCTTAGTATAGTCTGGGACATCAGGGGTCCCTCATGAGAAGAGAAGTCTGAGAAGCTTGGTGAGTAGGGAATGCATTCTTGGTTGGGGCATTAACATGGCAAAGGGACAGGGAAAGCAAACATGTCAGCTGCAAGGGAAGAATCCCTAGTCATCATTGGGAAATAGTGGAAAAGAAGATTAGATAAAGAAGATGGAATCCAGTTAGAGGGAGTCTCCAAACTCAGGCAGAAGGGCATGGAATTAATGCAGTAGATTCTAGGGCACCATTATAGATTATTGGACATGGATTAAAGTGATTAAAGTGCTGTTTGAGAAAGATTAATCTGTCAAAGAAGCAATGCAAACAATTAGGAAGATGAGAGCTTAGCTGCACTGATGATGGCTTTCTGAAGGAAAAGATAAGCTTCAAATAGAGGACATGATTACTTATTCAGTGAAGCAGATAAAAAGAGAGAGTTCAAAAGATCTGAGGTGTAGTGTGAGAACATGGACATCAGGACAGATGTGATTCACAGTCTGCTGTATGTTTGGTTTGTGTAGATCTTCAAACAATGTGGGAGATTTCGCATAAGTAACAAATTTCCAACCACCTTTTAAAAACACAGATGATGAAGGGGATTAGAGATGAGGGAAAGGCAGAGGGATTAGTGTGGAAGGGAAATGAAAAAAATAATTAAGCTATGTCAAGTACATTTACCTACTCCCTAAGATGAAAGGAAATGTTATGTGCTGCCAACATACGCTAATGACAATTAAAAAAAAAGAAAAAGAAAAGAAAAAATATTCATAAATCCAGAAGATCTAGTGATGCTGGTCCCAAATTTCTGCTGGGCCAACCCTGGAGCTGAGCAGTTGCAGCCTAGTAAGAATGAATGATGCTCTCTGAGCTTCCACAGTCCTCTCTGATCCCACTTCTCATGCCTGTTTAGATGGCAGGCATATTTGATTTTGTGGTCCCTGCTTAGGATTTGGGGCCTGATGGTTGCAGTGATAACAATGCTAGGATGTAAGTGGTTGGGAAGGAAAGTCTACCTTCCTCAAATTCATCTTTGGATTCTTCTTTCTCTCCTTTGCAGCACCTGGAGTTTATAATGCAGATCCTTATTTCTAGATGTCTTATGTGTAAGAAATAACTGCACAAGTTTATCCAGACTTCATATTAATAAAAATAGAAACTGTGTTTCAAAATCTTACTCAATCCTTACAGACATGGTATAAGATCACCCCCTTCCTAAAAAAAGGAAGTAACGCTCTGTTAAAAGTAGACCGAACTCACAGCAAAACATTAGCAGAAAGAAGTGTGTAGCTATCATGTCATGTGAGAATTATTGAGAAATCATTTTAACTTCTTATAAATGCATTTATTTATATAAATACTTAAAATGTTCTAAATACTGTGTTCATGCTTATAAAGTACTTGCAACGTTTCTTTGTACTTGGTGCAAATTCAGTAATTAATTTGTCTCTGTCCCCTGACTCAGTACTGATAAAAGAATGGGAGAGATTTGACAAAGGAGTGCAAAATAGGTGCCCTCAGGCTGAAAGAGCAAACTTATGTAAAGAAGCCAGCATATGACCTGGTGCTTAGAACACATAAAATTATTTTTGGTTCCCTCTGAGCTACCCTCATGCTTTGGTTTGAAAACTTACTATGTAAATATCATGTGAGACAATGAAGCATTCCTCAGACTTTTTGCCTAAAGGACAGTCAGTGGAGATGTGTTAACATACTTTTATTGTAACTTTCAGAGTTCTTTAGTTTTTCTGTAAATTCTCTTCAAAACCATGGAAAGCCAGACATCAAAGAGGCATTTGGGAACACAAGGTTTATTTTAGCAGTAGTTGATGATATCACACTTGGAATAATTAAATAACTTTCTTTGCAAGGTTGCACAGCAAATTAATGGCAGAACTGGGAATAGAGTCCAAATCTGATTCACAAATCAAAATTTATGCAGTTAATTCACACTTCTTCGAAACTTATTCACTGAGTCTTACATTCTGTTATATTTTGGGATATTTTACAAAAAGAAAGGAAATGAAGTAAAGAGAAAGTAAAGTATTCATTGTCTTCTACCAAGAAAATTGAATTTGGATAACACTGGTCCTCTAAGGACTTTGGCATTTTTCTTTTTTTTTAACCACCGGAAATGCAAACGCAGTCTTGGAATGTTAATCTGAGCATTGACTTGGTATCAACGGTAAGGATGACTCACTAGGACCATTGTTTGTGGGGCATATTTTGGGAAAATAAAAAAGTAAAGGGCAACGACCTTTGGTGCTATGCCTTCACAACTGAAATTAACAGTGGAAAATTCCGAACAACATTTCTTCCATATTCTCCTGCAATAGGAAAATGATTAAAGATTCATACCTCACCCAGGGAATAGTATAGGCTATATGACTCTGCCCTTTAGTGCTTGCCAAGGAAGGAAAAAAAAAAAAACTATTGTCAGATAAAACCATTAGATATAGCAAAATGATTAGAATTATTCTGCATGGTTTTGGAGGATAGAAATAGACTCAGTGTATTAAAGGTAGCAGAAGATGTTTTGCTTTATTCCAAGCAGACATTTTCTTGTGGATTCCCTAGCTCCAAGTGCAGTGCATAAGATTCATCCAGTAGATAACCAAAACATGTTTTCTGATTTTTGCACCCAAGCATTCTGTTACTTAATTGTGCTTCAACATGGACTGTAAACTATTTGAAATTAAACACTGTGTTCATTTTAGTCCACTAAGGCTAAGTTCATTGATAATAATACTATATATAATTGAATATATTATATATTAATGTGTATTATATATTATTATTTATATACATATATTTTGGTCTTTTTGAGATAGGGTTTCACTATGCAGTTCAGACTGGTCTTGAGCTCACTTTGTAGCCCAGGCTGGCTCACACCTCTCCTTGTGCCTCAGGCTCCTGAGTGCTGGAATTAGAGGTGTGCATCACCATGCCCAGCCTAAAAAAATGTCTTAAACTGGATAACTCAGAAACAAAAGCTGTGTCTCTTGCAAAAGTCAAAGCTGAGACTTCAGAGATGAAGGTATTAGCAAGGCTTCCTTTCTGGTTCATAGATAGGACTGTTTCACTGTGTCCTCGCCAGACAGAAATGGTGAATGAGCCTATTTTATAAGAGAACTAATCCTCTTCCTGATCATCGGTCCTCATAACCTAAGCACTTTGCAAAATTTCCCATCTTCTAATAGCATCATCCTGGAGGTTAACTTTCGATATATGAATTTGCAGCACACAAAAAATGAGACCCCAGCATAGTTTGTTATTGAGCCCACATGGAAATTGTCACATTAGTAGTTGATAAATATTGGAGTATACAGCAAGAAAAGATAAAAAGAAAGGCAGAATAAGAGTGACAGAGGGTTGGCAATTTTTCATTCCCGTATTCAAGAAGGGAATGAAAAATGTTTCAACAAAGTTTTGTAATTTCAGTTGGGTGGCCTCTTACTGGAGCTGCTGTGGAGTGACCCAAAATTTCTTTGGACAGCAAAATTTCTCATATAGTTAACCATACACACTATTTGAAATTCACATATAATATGTATATATATACATATATATATAATATCACTTATACGTGTGTGTAAAATCATATATATGTATATGCATATCTTTATGTATATAAAAGACATATATCTTTTAAAATTGTAGTTATTTAGAAATCTCATTCACATATGGCATTTATTTGCCCCTTAAATTGGAAATCCGTTATTCAATTGTCATAACAGCTAATGAACTCCTCAGCATTAGATTTAGATGCATTTTTGATAAACTTAACGTTAATTCTGAAACAAAAATGCTCCATTAAGCTTTCAGTATTCCAAACACAGAAGGAAAAATTTAAATTATCCTCACCACAGAAAAGGACATTGAATTTGGTATCGCTTCTTTTAATTATACTAAATTGAAGCACAACCTGGTCCTGACAGTCTGTAATTATGCATAATATCTACCACAGAATAATAGGGAAAGAGAATATTCTCTAACAGGGAGCACAGGCATTTTGGAACATAGCTCAAAATCACTTCAAGCAAAATTGCTTTAAGGTAATGTCAAATTTCTCGCTGACTTGGGAGAAGAATTGCTTTCGCAGAAACACAGAAAAGTAAAGGTTATGAAAGGGCTGGGACCTGTGGTGCCAGAGGGAGCAGCGAGGGATGAAGAAGGGAGTTTCAGATGATCCCTGGGGAACGGCAGTTTTGTGTTTCTTCTAACCAGTGGCGTCCACCCTGGCTTTGCCGGCAGTGACCCAGACCAGTGTGTGAGCAGAATATTTTGCTACACCTCATCAGGTGATTCAAAATCATCATAAATGATTCACGCTCAACAATACCTCTGAGAAAGAGGAGCAGATGTGCTGATTCACTCATTGCCATTCTATTCAACAATCAGTTGATAAGTGCCCTTGTCACTCTAACTTCTTTGATTTAATGCATAAATCATAATTGGCCCAACTTTACCAAAGCTAACTCTAATAGTTATTTTGTCCAGACTCAGAAGTTTCCTTATTCAAAAGAAAGAAAAGGAGAAAGGGGAAGGAAGAGATAGAGGAAGAGATGAATGAAGGAAGGAAGAAAGCAAGGAAGGAAGGGAGGAAAGTAAGTAGGAAGGAAAGGAGGGACATATAGGAGAGAAAAGGAACAGAAGAAGGAAAGAGAACTTAGGAGAAAGATTCCCAGAAAGCAAATGGACAAAAGCAACAATGAAAAAAAAAAAAAAGAAAAAGAAAGAAAGAAAAGAAAACTAAGAAAAGAAATAATAAAGAAAGGAAGGAAGAAAGGAAGAGAAAAAATCGTTTATTCTTTATTTAGCAAACAAATAGAGCAAATGGAAAGAAATTGAAATGGGTAAAAAGTTTTTGTTGATATATTTTCTTTACCCATTCTTCTGTTTAAGGGCCTCTGAGTTGTTGCTGTACCCTGGCTACTGTGAATGAAGCTGCAGTGAACATAGAAATGTAGATATTTCTTCAAGATCCAGATATCTACCCTAGTGGATAAATATGCGAAACTGCTCAAGGGATTTTGCTTTGTGCAGAGCTGTCCTTGCTTAGAGGAGGTGGTTCAGGTAAAATAGAACTCAAATTCTTACCCTTTTCAGTGTGGTGACTCTCAGTTTTGTGCTCTTTTGGGTCACAGCCACATCTCAGTAGACTTGAGAGTCCTCACAGAGGCATTTTGGTCCACATACAGTTGTGAGCTTTGGGTTTCCATGAGGAATGGGTCTAGGTCTTCTCATTCAGCGGTCTTGCTGATGTCAATGCCATACAAGCTACTCTTATATATTTATTTCTATAAATGACACTGAATAGCAGTGATCTTATCCATAGGGTTATCTTAGAATGCTAACTCTCAGAAGAAAATTGTATGTTTAACTTAACTAAGGAAACAAATCACCATTGTCTTTCCTTCCTCACTTATTACCAAGAGGATGAATGCTTCAGTGCTTAGAATACCTGAGAGCCAGAGATAACTTAGGCTACGTACCACAAATGCTTTCATTTCCTCTTCCACACGCACCCAGGTGTTAAATATTTTTATCATGGCTCTTGACTTCAAGTTTATAACTATTTTGGAAGCTTTACATAGTCCAGAAATACACTATCCAGTGCTGGTATGTTTGCTACAGAGAGCATTTAAATGTGTGAATAGCTCTTCAAGGTCACTTTAACATATGTTAAACTGTATGTATTTAAAGCTTACATCTTGATAAATTTAGATACATATATGCAACCGTAAAAAATTACACACAGTCAAAACATAACTGTCATTTCCAAAATTTCTTTGTGCTCTATGTTCCTTTTCCCAGTCATTCATCTCTGTCCCACTTTTGGTTCACAGGAAACCACTTATTTGATTTGTGTCATCATAGATTAATTTCCTTTTATAGAATTATTATTATTATTATTATTATTATTTTTGGTACCAGGGATCGAACCTAACCTTATGTCTGCCAGGCAGGTGCTTCTGCCACTGAGCTAAATCCCCAGTCCTATTTTTTGAAACAGGGTCTCACTATGTAGTTCAGGCTGAACTTGAACTCACTTTGTAGCCCAGGCTGGTCTTGAACTCACAGTGATCCTCCTGTCTCAGCCTCCCGAGTTCTGGGATAAAAGGTGTGTGCCACTATGCCTGGCTTCCCTTTTACAGAATTTTTATGAATGAAACCAAAATATTGTCTACTACTTTTAATTCAGCATAATTGTTTCTCTGTAAAATATCATGTTGTCTATGAAGGACAATGTTTTAAATTCTTCTTTTCAATCTACGTGGATTGTATTCCTGTCATTGCCCTATTTCACTAGTGAGCACCTCTGGTACAATGTGAAATAGACGGTAAAAACACAGATGACCTTCCTAGTGCATTTCATTTTTAAGAATGATGCTGTCCTGCAATCTCAGCACTGTGGGAGGCTGAGACAGGAGGATCACAAGTTCAAGCCCAGCCTAGAAGACTTAGCCAGACCCTGTCTCAAGCATAGACTCAAAAAAAAAAAAAAAAAAAAAAAAAAAAAAAAAAAAAAAAAAAAAAAAAAGAAAGAAAAAAAGTCTTGAAATGTAGTTACATGTATACTCCATATGTACACTCCATGTGTTCAATTGTTAGTACTGAAGAAGATCCACTCATTTTAATAGGCAATGTATCCTGAATTTAAATTAACATTTTTTCAGGTACTGGTATATTTGGGTTTTGTTTCTTTGCTAATGTGGTGAACAGTATTGATTTATTTTTTGAACACGAAGCCAAATTTATATTCTTAGGACCACTTACTTTGTTATGAATTGTTACATTATTAGATTCAATTTGCTAATATATTGTCCAGAATTTTCTGATGTAAGCTTATGAGGGATGTTGGTTGAAATGTTTTTGTAGTACTTTTTTCCTCTGGTGGTGTTTTCAGGGTAATTATTGTCTTATAAATTGAAATGGAGTTATTCTTTTTTTTTTCAATTTTCCAGAAGAATTGGAAAAATTTGTGTACACCTAGTACTTTTTCTTTTTGGAATGTTTGATAGACCTGTAAGGTCATTAACTCTAGGATTCAAGTTTTCTATGTGTGCAAAGTTCTTAACTGTAAATCCAACTCCTAAATTAGATAGAGTATAGAGTTGTTATGGTTATGTTTATTCTTGAGTGAGTTTTACTAGTTTGAGTCTTTCAAAAAACTTACCTGCTTTATTCAAGTTGTGAAATTTAATGTTCAATTGCTCATTAAACTTACTTTAAGATAATTAAATTTAAATACAATTTAAAATTCAGTTTCTTAATCAGAGTAGAGATATTGAGGACAAATGAATTATAACTACAGATAGTTATTTGCAACTATATTGAATGGCATGTAGAATATTTCTATCATTAAAAAAGAAAGCTCTGTCAGCTATAGAGGTGAATATTAAAGTTAACATAAGTTATACTTTGAATAAAATATATTCTTTTATGCTATATATTAATTGGGGATCAAGAATGGGAACAGATCAGCTCTAGATAAGAAAAGAGATTTATTTGAAAAGCTATTTCAGTAAAAAGAAGGTTTTGTGTTTTGAATTATGGATTTAATATGTACAGTAGATATTAGATTCACATACACTTTTGCAGAGACTCAGCTTACTTTTAGAGTAGGGCTTATCAAATATGGCCTTTCTTGCATTCAGAAAAGCAAGCCCTGGATTATAGCTGGTCTTTCCTACTTGATTTAATAAAGTCTAAAAGAGTGAGGAGTACTGTACATTACAAGCAAAACCATAACCAGGGAACTTGTAATCCATAAGTTCTATTTGCTGATAAAACCTCTGTCTACATTTTATATCTCTGTGAAGTCTTTTTCAGAGAATATTTTCCCGACTCATGGTTGAAAGAAATTGTTCGGCATGTATTTACATTGAAATATTGATATAGTGTAGCTACCCTAAAACCTGCAAATCAGAATTTCTATGGTGAAACTGTCACTTGTTATAAAGATTGATATTTTGTGGGTTAGGGAAACTCAGGGTTGCCTCGAACAGAATTTCTCCTTTGTTTCCTTGGCATTTCTAAATGATTTGTTTCAAGTGGCTTGCTCTGTTGATGAGTGTGTGCTCGAATTATTTACACTAAAGCAGAGACAGTTAAATTTAACATCCTGACCTACAGAATAGGTGACCCTCCCCCCACCTCGTTAATCTCTTTGAAATGGAAAAAAAAATCTTTGTAATTGAATTAAGATAGTGAGTACTTTTGCTTAACTAGGAGAGCAACCTGAGGCACTTTTTTCTATTAATTTAATTAACATTGCTTGATAGGATTTTTTGGTGACATACATATTTTCATACCCAAGAGATAGTTTCTTAACAACTGAATGTTTCCTCTTGATGTTGCATACATTTGGAGCTTTGGAGAAAAATACATCTGTGTCTTAATGTCTTTTGATATGTTACCTAATTAATCTGATCCTCACTTTCTGAATTCCAAAACAGATGATTAAACCTATCTCACAAAGAGATAGTAAAGCACAGTAATTAAGTGTATGTACCTGGCCATCAGAAAGCTTTACATCTATAGTGTTAGGTCTGCCAAGTTAATTTTGGAATCTGAAAAGTGTAAATTTTCTCATTTGTTTATGGCACCATTACACACATAACTTATGTAATATATGTAATATGTATGCTGTATGCTTATACACATTATTATATGTGTAACAATGAATAATATGCATACAATATATTTAATCTTATACAAATAATAAATGTAACACATATATGTATATTATGCTATATGTATATTATATGAAAATATGTGTTACTATATGTCTACAACATATTGAATCATATTATCATATAAGTAAATGTTTATGAGTAGATCATAGTGACAAGTATCTTAAATTTGATATAAATTAGAATGATGGGGAAAATATTGCAAGTAACTAATGTGATTTTCTTGGAGTTGGTGTCATTATAGGAAACATTTTTTCATTATATTCATTCTTGTGTTTTCTACAAGAAGAATACACTGGTTTACAATATTAAGAATCAAACATTCCTTCAAAGAGAGAGCAAAAGCAACTCTGATGGTTTATGTGGACACAACCAGTAACCAGCATACCTTTCAGTATAATTTATAGGAAATAGGGAGGTAGATCTCTTGCAAAAGGGAAGGGGTTCAAGGGGTGGAGTAGTGGAGGGGGATGAAGGGAGTGTAAAAAAAATAACCTGTTATGTACGTGTCCCAGCTTCCCACACCAAATGTTTTCATTATGTCCTGCAAGCATGTACTATTAAACATAAAAATTGAAATTACATATTCATAAAAGGAATATAGTGTACTCTAATTTGGTTTCCTATATGAGTCTTCCATACTTGGTTCATGTTTTCCTTTGACTGAAGATGAACACAAATTCGTCTTCTTTAAGGAAAGATTCTTTCTGATCTAGAGAAAGCAAAGACTGCTGGGATGACAGAGCTGAGGGCTGCCCAAACTCCAGCACCTTGGATAGCGCCTGGACTACAACCTCTATAACTGAGTGGCTCTTGGAGCTCTGTGTCTGTTTTTATATCCAAGTCCTTTGTTATTTCAGTTCATCATTACGGACTTCCCCAGTGCTAATGTGGAGTGGCAAATCTGATTTTCACAGCCATTCATGGCTACCCTTGACATGCTGTGGCTTCAGTCTGTAATGATTGCTAAGCTGCACTATTAAAGACAAGGTGTCATTCTGCCAAGTTCATGATGCTGGCTTTGCTGAAACAAGCAAATACCTTCTACTTTGTTAATGTTTTGTTTAAATAACAAACAGTTGCCCACTGACTCTGTTCAGTGCTTATCTGTGTGTCTGGTCAGTTGGGGTTATATGATGGTGAATATTTTTAGGCTCCTTCAAGCAACCAGAATACCAATTAATAATATGAGATCATCACGGTACTCTTTTAAATCTTGACACTTGGTGCTCTATCTTGAGTGTTTTTGCCAAAGAAACACCTATAATTTCTACCTCTAATAGAGTCATAAAAATTCGATGGCTTTTCAGAAGAGAATTCTGCTACAAAAAGGGAAAATTGAAGTAAATTAGTCAGGGAGATTTCAGAGCCATCAAAACAAATGTTGTGCACTGTTACAACATTTCAACCTCTAAATTGGTGCTGAAGCTTTTTAATCGAACTGATGAGCCCTGCCTGCATGTAAGGGAAGTAAGCTAGTCAATACCTCTAAAAGCAGCATGCCTTATCACGGCCTATATTTCTAATCACATAATCAAGAGTATATGTTTCCTGTGGTTGAATTATAAACAGAAATATCAATAAACTTCAGGGAACACATCTCTGGTTTTCACATGGTGCCCTGGACACACTTTCACTAGGCTCAAGGCAAGGTAGGTACCTTCATACTTCTTTTCCTTTTTTGCAAGATGAACCTCACAGCATATAAAACTTTTTGCAAAAACAAAATATTTTCACAAACCTTTTTGGATTTCTTACACAATTTCCTTAATCGGCTTTATACAGCTGTAATTTATAATTGGTATGATATGACTTTTGACAAAAATGGACAGTCAGGAAACACATTTACGATGTTGGGTAAATTGTTTGAATTTCCTTCCCATTATGCTTTTTCTCCTTTATGAATGTGAAAAATGCAGTCTAACTCTTTCATACAGTGTGTTGTGAGAATTCGGTGATGTATGAGTATGGGCGACCTACTCTGAGTACCGGCTCCTATCCACTGTTGGTTCCTTATTTGTCCTCTTCCTGGGGTGGAGGGAAGTTTTTACCCATTTTTCCATAGCTCAGCATCTCATATGAGGCAGAGCACAGAGAAGATGCTGAGCAAATGTTGTGAAGTGAAAAAATATGTCAAGTGCCATAAACACAGAGAAGAGAAAGCAATTAATTATAACTTCATTAGGATAATTGTATTTCTTTTCCTTCATCTCAGTACTTACCAAGCAACTTTCTCATATTAATTTAGTTCTCAGGAAAACTTGTCTATAGAAAGAAAATAAACTATCCAGTTGATGTGAGAGTTTTGGTACATGAGACAACGTTCCTCATTTTAAATCAAGAAGTTAGGTTTAAAGTTTCTAATCAATCTCTAGTGAATTTGATTAGCATCAATTAGCCCCACAGAATCTGATAGATGTTGAATAAATGAATAGGAGATAACTTTTAGCATAGAGAAGCTGGGGATCAGGCTTGTAGGTCCATGGGGACAATGCAAGAACCACAAAAGCTATCAACAACCTTTTTTCGAGGAAATTAGCAAGTCTGAATGTAGATTGTTTTTCCTCACTGGATCCAAATATCTTAAACACATGACCTCAAGGAAGAAAGGCTTAATTGTACTCACATTTTCTGAGGTTTCAGGCATTGTCCACTCACCTCAGGCCTGGGGCAGCCTGGTGGAACCACTCATTTCACGGCGGCTGGGAATCGGAGCACAGTGGAACAGCGCTGATGAGAGTCCTTCCCTCCAAAGTCTCACTCCCAGTCACTCACCTGCTGCTGGGCCCCATATTTGGCCGTGAATATCAGTGGCTCACTCCACCAATTGTTATAGCAACCTGGTGATCAAGTCACCTTTCCAAGTGTCTCTAAATTCAGTTAAATTGACAATCTCAAGTGTCAGACATTGTATCCAGAGAAGTCACTGATATCCCTACCCTCAACTTTTCTCTTTATTTACATACGTCTTAGATTTTTGAGAAAAAATGTTACTAATATGGATATAAGGTCCTTAGACTGACATAAGAGTTCTGCCACCATTGTTTACCACCTGACTAATGGGTTTGGCAGGGAGAGCTCCTGTGTTCATAGCCATCATAGTAGGCTTCTGATTGCTCCTTCTTGACTACATTTGCTCAGCCCCAAAGTGTCTTCTTTTCATTTTTACCTAACAACTAACTAAATAAAATGATTTTCAAAGCTTGGTTCAAGTATGCTTTCTCCATGGATTCCACTTTGATGGGCTCATAACTTGCTTGCTGTAATCTTCTAGGTCTTTGGTCTTTTCATAAGAGCATATATGCTACTTTATGTTATGTCTATGGAGCTCATGAACTCATGTACCACACTCTATACTGCAATGACCAAAACCCATTGTCATAGTCATCCTTCCAGATGGCTCCAAGAGAGCCTCATGCTCTGGAGTTCATTTTCTAGCATGATCTTCTCCCACAGACGAGCACTGAGTCTGCGTGACCAGTAGAATTCTACAGGAATGATGATCCACTGTTAACTTGTTAGGTTTTAAAAATGCATCACAGCCTTAGCCTTGGGCTGTTGAATTTCTGAATCTTAGGGAAGCCAGCTACCCATATCATGAGAAGACCAACACGGTTCTGTGGGACGCCCTGTGTGGCAATGAACAACCTCTTTGCCAATGCCACAAAATGCCAGCCATACCAGTGAGCCACCTTACGTTAACTGCTATCAAGGAAAATACAATTGCTTGCCTCTTTTATTATTTTGCACAAGGGACTTGGCACAGTCCTAATTCTCAAAAGATGTTTAACAAATTGTCTTACTACCAAAAGCCTCCTCTAAATGAGAATCTTAGTATCTCTCTCTGTTATCTTCTTCTCTGTCAGTGGAGTGGTCCTGGACCAGCAAAATTACAGCTATCAATTATAGATATTGATAAACTGGAATCTCCCTGTATTACACAGACTAGTAAGGCCATTTGTTTTCAAGATTTCTTTATTAAACTTTACATTTAAGAAATCTGAGACAAGTAACAAGTGAACTATTACAAAAAGCATTGCTGATGAGTCGATATGTTATATCTAGTATTCCAGAAGACATAAACTGAGCACCTGCTCTGTGCCTTGACACCACGTTAAACTCTTCAAAGTCAGTGGTGAACGGGAGCAGCTTGATCAGTTCCAGTCTCCTACCATGTGCGTTCTACTATGGAAAAAAGCACTGAGTGAACAATTGTACGGATAGTACCTTCAACGTGAAGTTAACTGCCAACAAGGAAAATGCAATTGCTTACGACTTTTATTACTTTGCACAAGGGACTTTGTGCAGTGTGAATTCTCAAATGATACATAATAGATTATCTTACTACCAAAAGCCTATTCTAAGTGAGAATCTTAATGTCTCTCTGTTATGCATTGATTTTTTTTTTTCTGTATCACAAATCAAACTCAGGACCTTGCACTTCCCAGGCAGGTGCTTATATCCCTGAGCTATATCCCCGGACTTTTTAATGTCTCTCTGTCACCTTCTTTATCTCAGTCAGACTTTTCATGACTAATCTTTTGATATGACAACCTTGACTTATACTCTACAGGGTTGTTTTCTCTCTTCCTTCCTTCCTTCCTTCCTTCCTCCCTCCCTCCCTCCCTCCCTCCCTCCCTTTCTTTCTTTCTTTCTTTCTTTCTTTCTTTCTTTCTTTCTTTCTTTTTCTTTCTTTCTTTTTCTTTCTTTTTTCTTTCTTTCTTGTTCTCTAAAACCCTTAATATCATCTGATATACCACATAATTCTCCTATTTAGTTGTGGCCTTTTCCCATTGAAATCTGAGCTTGAGATTATAGATTTTGCCTACAGAACATTAAACAATGCCTGACACACAGTAGGCATTGAATATACACTGAGCATAACAACTAAATTTATGAATTATTTTTGCATGCCAGGCCCTGTTTCAGCACTTTATGTGTTGTTCCATTATAATGGCTATCAAGCTGGGAATTTGGCTCAGTGGCATAAGCACCTGCCTGGCAGGCGCGAGGTTGTGAGTTCAATCCCCGGTACAGAAAAAAAAAAAAAAATCAAACCTCTAAAACATGTCACAACCCCGACACAGGCTGGGTCAGTACAGGCTGTGCTGCGGCTTGACATGGGCAGCGCGCATGCTCAGAGGCCCTGTAAACTTCCAGGGCTCTGTGCACTCCCTTTGTGGCGTCTCACGGACTTTCTGATCCTGCTCCAAGAACGCCGTCTACACGTCATATAAATAATATTCATGTGGTGCTTTGTTTTTCTGAATCATTTCTGAATGTGCTTGAGAGGAGCAGTGGCTGGGAAGGATAAGACCTGCTCTGCTTGAGACCTTGCATGCAGGTGTCAGCTTAGCCCACGTGTTCCTCCCAACCTGCAGTGAAAGTCCCCAGGGCCTGCTCCGTTACATTTTCTACTGCCTTGGGCCTCCTCAAGGGTACGTGAGTCTTTGGTTTAAAAGCATTATTTCACCTGCCTGAATCCCCTCAACTTGCACATGTTAATCCTCTTGCCTCCCACGCATCCCACATTCCACTGAATCCGGAGAAAAAAGTGCACAGAAAGAAAATGTGTATAAATGAAGCAAAGCTCTATGTCAGTACCATCCCAGTTATCTGGGCATCAAATGCTGCTAGATTGCTTTTTGAATTTATCACACTTCCATTACCATTTTCATGATAAAAATAGTCGGAAGATTATGTGTATAAAATAGAACTTCTAACTCTCAGTTCTATTGCATGAACAACAAATTTTAACAGTGTATTGTGTTTATTGTCAAGACACTTTAGGCAGGAATGGTGGTGCACACTTGTAATCCCAGCACTCTAGAGGCTGAGGCAGGAGGATAGCCACCAGTTCAAGGACAGCCTGGGCCACGCAGTGAATTTAGAGTGAAACTTTGTCTCAAAAAATCAAAACTGAGTGAAATAAATCAAACTCACATGTATAAATACAGTATTGTCTACCTAGTGAAGAAACTGAAAGAGCAAATAAGAGCCAAAATCTCCAATAAATATTGTGTAAGGGTAAGAAAATGCTCAAAGGGAAAAAGTAACTAGGACAAGGGAAAAAAGGAAAGAAGGAAGGGAAAAGGAAAAAGATATAAATTCGTATACATGTATATAAGATAGCTAAGATGACTATACTACTAATTCTCTTAGTTCTTGGAAAAGAAGAGTTAATACTCATGATCAGATCAATTTTTCAGGTCTATATCTGTAAATATAATCAACTCTTTTTTGAAGATAACAATATGCAATATAGCAAGCACTGCTAAATTCCTACCATCATGTTTTGAAAGACTTTATTGTTGTTGTTTGTTTGTCTCTCTTGCTTTTTGTTATTATTTTCTGTGGTTTTTTCTTTTAAATAAGAAAAAAAACCAAAACTGATCTGTAGAGTGAGACCTAATCTCAAAAAACCACAAAAAGTTCTGAATTTATGCGAGTATAGACATAGATGCATAGGTGTATTTGTATATTTACATAAATTGTATTGCGCTACCAGGCAGCTCTTACTAAACTATCTAGAATCCTTTTGGATTTTAGATGCACTGGAATGAATCAGGTATCTTTTCAATTTTTGGCAAGTGTTTTTCTTACTTTATGTCTTATTTTGCCCTTCACACTTGATACTCCATTCAATGCTTTATTGCATATACTATACTTTTAATCAATATATGCATTATTCTGTGTATATTCTATCCCATGTATTGTGTACCAGTTCACCTATGCCCACATCTTTTCTGATACTCATGTAAGGGACATGTATGTCTCATTGAAACCCCAAACAACATTGTTTACTTAAATGATGTGTACATTTTAAAAAATTTTACATGAATAGCCGGGCATGATGGTGCACACCTTTAATCCCAGCACTCGGGAGGCTGAGGTAGAAGAAGCTTTGTGAGTTCGAGGCCAGCTTGGGCTACAATGCAAGCACAAGGCTGTCCTGAGCTACATAGTGCGACCCTGCCTCAACAAACTGGAGCCAGGAATTTGGCTCAGTGGCTTAAGCACCTGCCTGGCAGGTGCAAGTTTGTGAGTTCAATCCCCAGTGCCACACACACACAAAAAAAATATGTGAATAATAGTAAGATTTTAGTTTTTAAAGTCAATCCTATGCTTTAAAGATCTCTCCATGTTGCCTTATGTACTTCTAGTTCATTGCTTTTGACAGTTCATCAGTATTCTATAGACTACACTTTATTAAAAGAGAAAAGCCTGCCTAATATTACTTTAATTCCCACCTACTGACATTTGTTTTATTCTTTTGTGTTAATGTTAATGAAATGAGAATAATACAAGACAAGGTGTGATAGCTTCGAGGTAACAGGTATGATTTGAGTGGTAGATCTTTGGCATTGCCAAAGTACAGTAGGCTCTGCTCTAAATACAATTTAAAGAAAATAAAATATAATAAATCAGAAATTCCTTATCCCTTTGCAATGTAACTTTTCTGCTCCTCCATTAAGAGTGGATGGGAATGTGAATTGGTCTCACAACTTGCAGTGAACTGTACAATGCACTGAACCAAGGCGTGACTTAGGGACCTTAAGAGAAATTGCTTATTCTACTCTCTCCACATGAGTACCATAGGAATCAGGCCATGCTGGCATGTGTGTGTGTGTACGTGTATATAGTTGTAATAGAGAATAGTGATATTTGCTCTTGGGAATCATACACACATATCAATTAGATTAGGCAAGATTCAAGGAACAGCCCATCGCAGCTTAACTTAAATTGCAAAACCCAAAAATTGTGAAAGTTAAAATGGTTGTTGGCATAAGCCATTTTGTGTTGGTTTAAAATGAAGTAGCAATAACCCATACACTCTTAGTTTTGTAGTTTTCTCTGTTTCCTGCTGTCACTATGACAACTCACATTCTACTAATGAAGAATGTGGAAAGAATTGCAGCAATTTATCTTACATGTACAATGTTCCTTAACTACATCTTTCAGTTGCTCTGTGATCTCAAAGTTTCCTTTGAATTACCTAAATTCATACCTGCAGAGAATGGGTGCAGCGCTAGACTTGCTAAGCAAGGAAGAATTATGTATGTTGGCTGTAAGTTAGATATAACTTAACTGGGACAATAACTAGAAAGCTACGTAGGACAAAAATATAGAGCAAGAGGAAAACCATTGTGAAAGCTGTCTCTCGTGTTTGAGTTGGGAATGTCAGAATGCATGAGACTGGGATTTCTACCTATGTGTGCAAACTAATTAAGCTTAAATATTAGATTATCATAAGTTTAAATATTAGATTATCATAAGTTTAAATATTAGATTATCACAAATCCAATTATCAACCAACTGTAATTGTAACTCACTATTTAATTTCTGGTCCCATCGTACCCGTGAGAAAATACAGGTTTCCCACCAGAGAAATTTGGGTTCAAATTCTACCTCAGCAAAGTTAACTAGCTATGTCTTTGTGTAAATAGTACTTTACAGACCTCAACTTCTCCACATGGAAACCAGAGATAATGGGATATAACTGGAATTTTCTAAAGGATTAAAGGAGTTCAATAAGTGTAAGTCACCTTTATGCTGCAGTTAAATATAGCAGAATATTGAATATAGCAGTACCTGTATGGCCCTCTCTGAGATCATCAGTTATCATTGTGTTACACATAAGGAATCATTATAAGTGTAGCCTTTTCTAAATATAACTACAGTACTTTCTTGTTTTGAATATTTTAACACATTCTCCAAAGTTCGTACATGTTGAATTTGAGTTTTCTCTCTTTTGTTATGTGGCTCCTTAATGTTATTTTATGCTGCTTATTTCAAGCTTCATGTCTGCTCTTTTAAAAACTTGACCTTCCCAGAACATTTCTTGGGGAGTTGTTTTACATTCCTACTTGTTTTTAAAAAGAAGCTGTATGAAGATGTCTATTAATACTGTTAGAACTTCAGTTGTCTTTAGTCACCCTCTCTATTTCCGCCCCATTTTGCAGTCTGTCTCAGACTATGACTTCATAATTACAGTTCTGTGCTCTGGGTAAAAAGGTGGCTAGTGGAGTCAATTCTCTCATATAAAATTCTTACTTTTACCACTTTTGAAAAGCTTTAGTTTACTTAAGAGTGAACTGGATCAAAGATCTAAATATTAAAACAGGAACACTAAGTCTACTAGAAGAGAAAGTAAGACATAGGAGTAGGCAGCGGTTCATGAACAGAAACTACACAGCATGGGAAGTACTTCACGGAGTCAGTAATGGGGATCTCATTTTATTAAAAGTTTCTGCCCCTCAAAAGAAATCACCAACAGAGAGAAAATTCAATCCACAGAGTGGGAAAGCATTTTATCCCACTGTCCCTCAGACAAAGGACTTATATCTAGAACATATAAAGAATTGAGAAAACTCAACCTTCCCAAATACAATGACCCAATCAAAAAATGGGCATCAGAGATGCACACACACTTCTCAGATGAAGAAATACAAATGGCAAATCAATATATGAAAAAATATTCACCATCATTTATCATTCAAGAAATACAAATTAATACAACACTGAGATTCCATCTCACCCCAGGAAGAATGGCTACCATTTAAGAAATCAACCAGTAACAAATGCTGGAGGGGCTGTGGGGGAAAAGGAACCCTTCTCCACTGTTGGTGGGAGTGTAAACTGGTGCAGCCACTGTGGAAGTCAGTTTGGAGATTCCTCAAAAAACTAGGATTAGAGTCTCATTCAACCCAGCTATTTCCCTTCTGGGTATTTTACCAGATGAATTAAAAACATTGTACCACAGCAATATATGTGCACTCATGTTTATAGCAGCACAATTTATAATAGCTAAATTTTGGAAACAGCACAAATGTCCATCCACTGAGGAATGGATTAAAAAATTGTTGTATTTTAGTACAATGCAGTACTATTCAGCTATAAAGAAGAATACACTTGAAGATTTTATAGGCAAATGGATGCAACTAGAGTCCATACACGTAAGTGAAATAAACCAGACCCACCTGTATAAACATCATATTGTCTCCCTAGTGAAAGAAACTGGAAAAGTAAATAAGACCCAAAATCTACAATAGGTATTGTGAAAGGGAAAGGTACAGCTCAAAAGTAAAGAACAACTGGGATGGGTGAAAGGATAAAAGATGGATGAAAAAAGGAAAAGAAAACATGTATACGAAAGATAGCTAAGATAATTATACTACTGATTTTTCTTAGTTCATTGAAAAAATGGTTTGTGATTATACGGTTTGATCAATTATGCATGCCTGTATCTTGTAATTTGTGCATCTACTTTGAGGATCAGAATATGCAATATATTAACCATTGTCATTTTCTTATTATCTTGTTTTTGAAATTCTGTATCTTTGCTTTTATTGTTTTTTCTCTTTAAAATTAAAAAAGAGTGAAATGAAGATAAAAATGATACTGCCCATCCAAAAGAGAATTTCAAAGATTAAATAAGTTATTCCTAGATATTTTATAGTTTTAGCTTTCATATACAAATCATTGAGCTTTTTTACTTAATCTTTGTACATAATATGAAATATGGGTCCAATCAGCATGTGCATAATTGTTTCAGTGTCATTTGAAATCTCTGTCTCCGTCTCTGTCTCTCTGTCTCTCTCTCTCTTATTAAGAAGTGCTAGCAACTTTGTCAAAAACCGACTGACCACACATGTATAAACTTATTTGTGAACCCTCAATTCTATTCCACTGAAGTCTTTCTATACTCATGCTGGTAGCCAGAGTCTATGTATTATTGTGACTCTGCAATATGTTCTGAAATGGAAAAGTTTGATTCCAATAACTGTGTTCTGCTTTTTCAATATCATTTGGGTCATTCTGGGTCCCTTGCATTTCCATATGTATTTAAGAATCAGGTTGTCTATTTCTGAAAAATGATTGCAATTGGTATTGAAAGGGCATTGTACTTTTAGATACACTCGCAAAAAAATGCCATTGAAAGAATTTTACATCTTCCAAACCATGAACATGGGACAGAAGCCTTTGGAACAATGTGTTGTAGTTTGTTTTGTGTACGTCAGGCACTTCTTCAGTTAAACCTCTTTGTAATTACTTTATTCTTCGATGGCCTCGTAAATGGAATTCTTTTCTTACATTCTTTCTGTGTTGTTCATTGCAAGTGTATAGAAATGCAGCAGATGTTGATATATTAGTATCATTTCTGCAAACTTGTTACTCCAAAAAAAGGAGCAATAAGCAAAAATACTGCATTTATACAAGTTTTTACATGTTCCTATATCACTACTTTCACTGGTGCTTTTTTTATTCCCTCATGTGAATTTTAGCTACTGGTTAGTAGCCTTTGTTTTAATCTTTGAGGGATCTCTTCGGTAGGTTTTGTGGCAGACTTCCAGCAGCAAACACTGGGTTTTTCTCCATGTTAGCACACTGCATTTTTTCTTCCACTTTTAAAGGGTTGTTTTCCCAAACACAGCATTTTGCTTGACAGATTTTTCACTTAGCATCTGAGAGTGTCACCCGACTACCTCGTGTCCTCTGGGATTTCTGATGAGAAATTAGCTCTTAATCGTTTTGAGGATGATGAGACCATGAGGGATCACCAGGGCTGCTTTCAAGATTGTGTCTTCAGCTTTCAAAGACTTATTTGTGTGTGAGCTCTTTTGATTTCTATCTAATGTGCAGCTGATGGGCATTCTTTGATGTATAGACTAATGATTTCCATCAGATTTTGGACATATCCAGCATTCTTCCAGTTTTTTCTCTCTTTCCTCTTTCTAGGGCTTCCATTACAAGTGTGCCACCGTGTTTGATAGTGTCTAACCAGTCTTGGGGCTTTTTAAACTTTCCTTTCTCTTTAGTCCTCTCATTGCTTAGATTGGATAATCTATTTTGATCTACAGAATCTCTGATTCTTTATTTCTGCTTGCATACATACACTATTCAGCTCCTGTAGTGAATTTATATTTTGGTTATTGCACTTTTCAACTCTCTATTGTTTATGCATATTTTTATTCATGTTCTTTATTTATGGGCTTATCATTTCATGCTTCCCTTTAGTCATGGAGATAAGGTTTCCCTTAGTTCAGTAAATGTAACTTAAATAACTTAAAGTCTTTGTCTACTAAATCCAACCTCTAGACTTCCTCAGAAACAGAATCTGTAGACTGATTTCCCCCTGTATATGGGGTCTACCAGCTCATTTCTTTGCATGTCTTGCAAATTTTGGTTGAAATCTGGACATTCCTCACAATTGAGTTTTTGTTACTGCTTGTGGTAGTACTTGTTGTGTGTTTGACTAGTAAGTTTCTGAACTAATTTTTTGAAGTCTGCATTCTCTGTTATGTATGGCCAATGAAGTCTTGACTTGCTAGCTTAGTGGTTTGCTAGAGATTGAACTTTAAGTGCCTTAAATTAATAGATACTATAGTCCCTGCTAAGGGATTCTGGATGTATGTTGGGCCTTGGAAACTCAGCTCAACAGTTCAAATTACTATTTTGGTTTTCAGTGCCTGCCGCAAAGAGCCTCAAGGTCAGAGGTTGAAAGCTGAAGGCTTCCCAGGTCTTTCTTGAACATATTCTTAAGAATATTCATGACCTTCAGTTTCCCAGGAGTGGTGGAAGTTTACAAAATTCTTTAGGGTTTCTCACTTCTCACTTCTCCCCTTAAATCTGTTCATTCATCTAGTGTCTGTCCTAATTTTTATCTGTCTCTAAGGGACCTTCAATGTTCAGAGCTTGGTTGTGAGTGTTTTAGATACATGTCTACCATCTCCATTCCCAGATGAGGCTTTTAGCACTCCTGAGTCAGGGCAGCTAAAGTTAAGCCTTTCGCATGAGATCTTCCAGGGAACCAACGGAGAGGTAAAAAGTCCTAATTCCTTTAAAATTAAGCTGAGGTTTTATCCCTGGGCTATCAAGAATGAACACTGGTATTTTTTAAGGTTCACCATGGGAAGGAAGGATAAGACTAGAGAAAACTAAAACACAACAGAGTTTGCTGAGGTGAAAATAAGCTTAGCAGTCACGATTTATCTTTAAAAAATTGAAAGTAAGGCAGATTTAAAACTATATAGATGTAAATCCATATATTTGAATTTTAGTCTAACTCAGTAAAGTGAGAAATATTGAATAGATATTTTGGGGAGTTGTAGTTAGATTCATGTTATTTATGTGGCAGCTTTGGAATAGATTGTAACATAGTTTAGAAAGTATCTTCTCATGTTGTATTAGATGTTATGTTTTATTGATTTATGCTGTATTGGAAAGAAAATTAGATATTACATGCAAATTTATTTTATTTGTGTTGAGACCCCAATGCATGCTTGAGCTAGGTTCTAAATTTATTGACTTAAACCAACAAATGGGAATACAACTGGGTCTAATTATTACCAGAATTGTTTCTTTTCTTTTTTTCCTTATCACTGGCTCCCCAGTCCCTGGCCCTCCCCTGGTTGATTTTACTTGTGTTGTAATTGACACAGCACCCCTTCTACAACTCATGCTGACATTAAGTTAGTCTAATAGTATGGAGAAGTAGAACTTTAAGAGGTGATTGGGTCATGAGAGCTCTGCCATTATGAATGGATTCATGGCGTTATTAAGGGGGTGGGTATGTTATCACAGAGCAGATCTGTCTTCTTCCCTGGCATTGTTTCATTCACACACTTCCTCATTATACGATACCCTTGATGGCCCACCAGATGCAACCCTTCCATGTCTGACTTCCCACAATAAGAGCTGTGAGAAAAAAATTATTAACTTTATAAGTTACCCAGTGTGTCAACTCATAACAACAGAGCATAGATAAGACACATGACACCTTTTGAGTTTCCCTTCTTTAGTTTCTGGTGCCAGCAAGCACTACTCTATCGGAATAAAAAAAATTCCCAAGCAAGGGCTCTAGTAAGCTCAGTATGTGTCCTAGGAATTGACCTGGGTCAAGACATAGAAGTAGAAATTGACCAATGTAGAAGCATCATCATTGGGTTCATGCAATTCAAGAAGTATGATGGGGTTTTTCCCTGAAATAAACAGCAAGTCGGTAAATAGTGAAATGTGTGTAGGTAAGATACTTGCTAGTCAAGATAGTTATTTTATTTTAAAACATTCATTGGAAGTCAAACAGAAATATTAATCTAGTCCCAGTATGGCTCAATTATTTTCAAAAACTAAATAAATCACCAACAGTAAGAACAATGACTGACCCCAAACATCAATAAAGCAGAGTGAGAGGGAAGGAAAAATTGGAAAAGAGATTTTAAAAAAAATAGAGAATGAGAGGAAAAAAATGGAAACAAAGCTTTTCTAAATGGAGAGGGGAAGAAAGATTGAATTAAAGGGGGTATGGGGAAAAAAGAAGAATTAAGTTGTATTGGGTACAGATTCAAATTCTTCCTAATGAGTGTGATCATTATATATGGCAAACACGCACTAATAAAAATTAATTAATTAATTAATTAACTAACTAATTTAAAAAACAATTTCCTTCCCCCCGTAACAAAAAGGACCAGTAAGTTTTAATTGGTCATCTTTAATCATAAGATTTAACTCATTTTGGAAAAAAAGGCTTAAGTGGACAAAATAAAAAAAGCTAAATGTTTTTAAGCTATCCAAGTTGAATTTTTGAGAGTGAAAGCAGGAGTTTCAGTCCTGAAAAGACAACAGAATTGAGG
Organism: Dasyprocta punctata; assembly: GCA_004363535.1. Classification (NCBI taxonomy): domain Eukaryota; kingdom Metazoa; phylum Chordata; class Mammalia; order Rodentia; family Dasyproctidae; genus Dasyprocta; species Dasyprocta punctata. The sequence goes on along the minus strand of RJWM01010465.1, from coordinate 34,959 downwards.
AGCCCTATCTGTACACATGACAATTTTGAATGTCTATCAGATCACGGTACCAGGATAATCACGAAAATCTCTGTTCTCACTGCCTGTGACAGAGAGGCTATTTAGACTCTACAACTCTGATTATTTAAGGCTGAACTGTGTGCATCCTTCTTTTTCAAATTTAAATTGTTTGAATAATTGTCTCAAGTCTGCTTTACTCAACTCCACAGTAAAGACTTGATAATTACGCAGTTAGCTTGAGTATTATTAGATCAACAAAACTCAGTTCTGAGAATAGAATTCTTCCATTTGTTATTCTCCACTGACTGTGCTGACAGGATAATCAGGTCACGTGTGCAGTGTGCTTACATTTAGTATGTTTGTCCCGTGTCCACAAACTCAGTTTACATTAAATTCAACAAAAGAGATGATATATAATGTAAGTATGACCTTCAAACCTTAAAACAGTTTTTAACTGATTATCTAAAGATGTTTACTCTAATTAGGACAACTTAGCATTTTAGGAATTCATTTTTTATTTTTCAAATTGTTTATCTCTTTTCATATTATAATGAAGTGGTAGCAATGAAAAATAAAATTATGCAGCATGCAATTTCTTACTAAGTAATAATCACGTACCAATTACCCTTTGAGGGAGCAATCTCATTCTCTGCTTGCTGCCCTTAGCTCTCTAATTATATAATTTTTAAAGCAGATAAACTTTATGAAGATTTAAGGTGCTACAAAAGATTGTTTCATTTTTCCCTACTATTTCAGTTTTTTAAAGTCCAGTGCTAGAGCTTAGAAAATTGTTATAATAAATAAAGTTTATTCTATAGAAACTTTCAACCAGAAATGTGCTTCTCTGAGACTATATGTAGAAATACTGGGGGGCATGTTTACCCTTCTTTTAGCAGATAATTAAAAGCATCTCTCCTTGTACATTCATTTTCTACAGTACCAATCATGTCAGGTTTCCTTGCATGACAACTGAGATATCCTGGATGTAGATTACATTACTTCCATTGCACCCCAGATTCTATTTGAGGAGTATGGGTTCCTCGGAGCTGACTCAGGTAGCTGATGCTGTGTGTATCATTCATTCCTGAGCATAGGTCTAAAAATAATTGATGAAAATGTACAACATGAGATGAATGGGAAGGGTTTTGTTGCTCTTATTGTTGTTGTCGTAGTTCCACTACCCTAGACTTAGTATTCAAAGTAGATCAAGGTGAGACAATAGTCTTTCTCCCACAGGGAGGTCTGCTATGATCCTCTTTAAGTCAAACAGGCAGTATAGGTGACCTTTGAAAGTTAGAGTCAATAGACGTGGAAAGTTTCCTCACTTTCATTCACTGTTAGGAGATGTTATAAGACAGTGAGACCCCTCCCTAACTCCTACAGTGCTTGTGCATTCATTACTGAGCAAGCACAAAAACTATAATTTCTATTGTGTGATACCACACTCTGTGACCTCAACTACACCAAACATTCCATGTTGGAATGATTCTTTTGGAGATGCCTTCTGGGTCAGCTACATTTGGGGGGTAAAGAACTAGAACCATTTTTTAAGATAGTTCCCAAACAAATTCGAGTGGAAATCATAGCAGAAAGGTGTTCAGTTGCATTGGCAGACTTTGTTATATGGCTCATAGAAATGGCATTAATGTTTATGAAATATTTCTTACCCAAAGGTCTTGAACATCATTTATTTTTGTCAATGATGGTAAATTAACTTTCCTTTTGCAAATCATCACCATACAGAATTAGATTTAGAATAAATGTGTGCAATGCTATCGTAGTCACTTGAGAATGAGGTTGAAAAATAAACTGTACATATTCAAGCTGTACACAGTGGTTGAATATAGATTCCTGACTGTAGGACTTGAAGTGCTGTCTCTAGAGTACAAAATAAAGTTAATTCACACACACACAGACATGCACAGCGTACACATCCATAAACACTCATCCTTGTACAATATTCTCTGACTTGTATAGAAGATTTTTAAAGCAAAATATCATGCAGATTTCACCTGGCAGCAAATTCATATTTCACAAGGCCAGGAGTTTAGCTCAGTGGTTCAAGCATTTGCCTGGTGAGCACGAGGTCATGAGTTTGATCCCTGCCACCAGAAAAAAAAAGAAAAGAAAAGAATAAAAAGAAATGAAATTCATATTTTACAGAACCTCCATAGTTAGATTTTTTTGTCTATGTTTTCCTTTACCTCAATAGAATCAAATGCTTCTTTCTCTGTGTATTCATACACCAGTGCACCTACGGACACACTGGATTTCTGAACACACTCCACTTGCCATCCTTCTTTACTGGCATTAATTACAACTGTGGGATAACAGATAAATTATAATTAAGTGAAAGTTATGTGCCAGTGTGCTCTGTGACCTCTTCTTCATTCCTGCTCCTGCTATCTCTAAATTCTCCACACTAGGGAGATTTTGTTGGAGTTTGAGGGCAGAGGCAGTGAGTCTGGATGGTATATTACAGAGGCCCCAGGGACCAGCGGGAGTGCACATACCAGGGACTGTCTTACTAATCCACAGGGAAGTCTAGGACTCCACTGTGAAGTGTCTGCAGATAGAAGCTGGGTCTTTCTCACTTTTATCCTCATCACTGAAAACTTAGTAGGTGTACGAAAATGCACATTAAGTAAAAATGTAAATTAATAACTAACCACTGAATAAATAAAAAAAATGTCAACTTATGGAAATGAAAGTAGGATAGTAAAAAAAAATACAAACAAACAAGCAAACAAACAAAATAACAAAAAAGCCAAACATGATAGTTTAAATCTTTGACCAGTAGAGGGTAAATTGAATCTACTTTGATTTTTTTTAGAACTACGAAGTTTAGTGATTATTTTTCACTTCTTTTTGTAAAAGTGTATATACTTGGAGGTTGGAAGAATCGAATAATTAGTCTCCTGAGGAAGTTTGTCTGGTCAAATGGGCTTAATCTGAAAGTGTTATTGATTCTGTTCCTTCTTGACCATTTTGACCCTGTAGGCAGAGTGACGGGAGAGAGGACTGCGGGTGTTTGGAAGAATCTTCTCGCGCAGACCAGCTGGCAGGGCGCAGGTGCTGGGCCTGCTCCAGAAGCAGAGGTTTGGGAAAAGTGAGTCAGGCAGGATAGAAAGATAGGCAGTCAGAAGCCACACCAAGTAAGGACTTGGTATTTTACTGAGTGATCAGGAAGATTTTGAGGCCATTTGAGAGAGGAGTGTGAAAGTCTAGCTACCGTGACCAAGGTAGAGAGAGACACTAGAGTGGTAGTAAAATCCCTGCCTTTTAAGAAAGAGCATTTCTATATGAAGAAGACAGAAAACAAGATTTTATTTAAAAAAAAAAAAAGAGAAAGAAGATCATTTCCGGAAATGATAAATACAAAAAAACTCCATGGATGTGAAAGAGACTATTTTGTATTTTAGATAAGGTTGACTAAGGTCAATCTTTCTTAGGGAGTGATAATTCAACTATGAATAAGAGAAAACCTACTTGCCTGAATAAATAGGAATCAGAGGAATCTTGTGTAAAAGAACAGCAAGGGTGAACATTAGTCAAATACCTCATGCAGGCACTGTGCTCAAGAGGCATAGAGTCTGCCTGGCAAGTGCAAGGTCCTGAGTTCAATTCCTGGTACCCTCCCCCTGGAAAAAATTCAGACATCACTTGGTGAATTTTTGCTTAACCCTAACCCTGTAAGGGACCTTTAATGTGATTCATATTTAGGTGGGGTATATTACCAACATACAAAATCTTCAAAGCTAAGCTATTTTTAACTAAATTCTCATTTTTCTCCCAGATCAGTAGAATCATCTAAGATCAGTCACTAAACCCTTTTCAGCTTTACATTCCTCATTAGAAGATGGGGCCGGCAAGACCTGCCAGAGTTGTGAAGATTAAATGAGATAAGCTATACAAAAGAGCCAGCAGGTCTCCTGATGTGTATTTTTATTCAATAAATATTACTCCCTTTGAAAACTGGAACACACTGTGTCAGCATGGTTTCCTGAAAGTTTCCCTTCTTTATAGCAGACAATACAAATCTGGAGCACGGGAAATTGTGTTCAATGCACCATGTCACACACAGAGGGACTCTTGGCTGTCGGAGAATGTGGGTCCAGGGCTGAGGGTCTTAAGGCAGAGATGCCGAGCTGGTCACCTTCCATTAGGGTTTGTATCTTGATGAACCCCCAAAGGCTCGTGTGCTCATAGCTGGGGTTTCACAGAGCTGACTGGATCTGAAATGTTTGATACTGGGATTAAGGGTGTGTGGTCCTAAACTAGTCCACTGATGGGAGCTAGCATAGTTCTGGGTGTGACTGAGTGGGTTTACTGAAAACAGAAGCCCTGCCTTGGGTATGGGTGGCACCACCCAAAAGTTTATAGTCTGGATGAAATAAAAGAAAAAGGCAGGTTCTCTTCTGCAGCTGCTTGCTGTCTTTTGCCTGCTACATCACTAATTGTTCCTCCTCTGTGACACCCCTCTGATGTGCCACCATGTCTTGGAGCCAGTCAACCATGGACTGAACCCCTCTACAAACTGTGAGCTGAAAAAAGTTTTTCTTTTAACTTTTGAGTGTCAGATATTTTGTCTCAACAATGAGAAAAATAACTAAGACATACTTTGTCAGTCTACCCCTCCTTGTGATTAACAGTTTACCTGTGTGTGAGTTGATTCTGGGTAGCAGATTCAGTGATAAAGCAAAGGTGAGATCTCCTGAGGCACAAGCTGAAGACACTCTGAGGGTGTGGAGGTCACAGCTAGTAGGGAGCAAATGCTGATGACTGGCAACCAAACTCAATTTTGTAACACAAAATCCAAAGGTTAATGACCCATCATCTCAAATGGAAACATGGAATGAATGCTGGTCAACATTGTTATTGGTTGTTTCTTATATTTTTAAAAATACTTAGAAATGTTTGTTAGTGAATTTGAATATGAGCGTTCCCAAACTGTAGTGAGGAAGAAAGGTAAACATTGTTCTCTATTAGTCAATTTAAGCCTTATTCTCCAGACAACAGTAGCTAAAATTTCAATCAGTTCAAGTTCCCTCTCTTTCCCCCAGGATGGTAGTTAAATTCCTGAGCTCACACTGTCCGGGACAGTGCGGTTCCTACCTGGTATCTGTCTTGCAGGCGTCTCCTGTGACTTGGGTCACAGGTTCTTGTCTCCAGCCACCTGTGCATGGTGTTTGCGGCTATGATACTCTTTTGCCCCGGGCCTGCCTCTCTCCATCACCTCAGAGCCCCTCTTGGGACTCTGGAAAAATCATTCATTTCTGTCACTGCGTACTTTAAAGCATTGACAGACAGGGATAGTTTGGGGCAAGCACTGGAATCAGGCCTGTACCAGGTGTCCACTTCTATGGCAGTGTTTCTAAGAACCTCTTCTAAGAATCTTGCTGACTCCTTAGCCCTCTTAATTCCCCCCACATCTCTTCTACCTAGAATTCCATACCACAAAACCTAAAGGAGAATTAGACATTTTTCTGGATCAGCTCATTCTTTTAAAACATGATGCCAATGTACTCTGGTTTCTCTTCAGATTGCATAAAACTTTCGCCTTTTAAAATATGATGCCCAGTTGCTTCAATTAGAAGCAATGATGTAATAAGAAATATCCTGGAGAAACATTGATTAACAATGCAAAAATATTACTCTGCCTCACCTCTATGGCAAAGTAATTTCAGCATGGCTTTCACTTCCATGTGAAAAATACAGTTGATGCAATAACCTTTTATGAACTTTAATCATAATGATTGTAAGTGTGGAGAGGGGAGGTTACTCACTCATGTGTTTCCAAATTTGGATTTAGGATTATGTCTACATTTACACTAATAGTGGAGAATTGTAAGACCCAAAGCACCTTATGGGAAAAGACAATTGCTATTTCCATGTCTCCCAAATATATTCTCACTTCATTTTTAAAACTTATGGACTTTCACTTAAGATTATGGTCTTGAAACATATCCATTTACATCAATAGAAAAGCAATACAGAAAGATGACCAGTATTTAGGCAAGAACTTTGAGGAAGACACTAAAAGAACCAGGGCTAAAATTTCAGATTTTTAGCCTCATGTCCGATTCTCTCTTCCTGTACAGGAACAGAACCGTTGCTGTCATTTCTGTCTTTTCCAAATGAGGGGCAATGATGGCACTTGGCTTTCAGGTCATGAGAAATCCCTTCTCTGTTTCTGGTTCATAGTTTTGTTTTTCTATTTCTTTGTTATAAATATGATGATAGAAGTTCTCATGGAGTTTGGACAAGACATTGCTGCTTTTTGATGGGTATAAAGTTTTCATTAATAAAATTATCCTACATTTCAACACATGATGCACATCCCTGTTCATCGACTTCATATCTGCTGTGTCATTTGATCTTTTCAACATCGTAGGTAAGAGAAAGTCTTTATTCCAACTGTTAGAGGAAGGTACTAAGAAATAAAAGAAACAGAGCTTAAGAAAATCAGGAGGTGAGCAAGACTTAAAGGGAGGGGACGGGAGTGGAAAAATAAGAATTAAAATATATTATGTGCAAGTAAAGTTCCCCATGATGAATATGAAGATTAGGTATGACAAGCATGTACTACTAAAGACAAAACAAAACAAATAGAAGATGTCCACACACTTTGTCACTTAGACTTATTTTTTTATGTTTTACCTTTTGCCTCTCGCTCCAGTCTGTGTCACCGTAAAATAAAGACACTCTTGTGATTAAGTATGCACAATTGGTTCAACAGGCTACTGAGGTGGTGCACCTGTCTGTTCAGGTGGGATTTGACCCAGTACGTTTAAAGAATTATTTCCCAGTTTCTTTGTTGCTTTCTTCATTGTAGCTAAAAACCATGGTCACTGAGCTGCAGAACCCTTCACCGTACATTACCTTCCTATCTGAGAATCTAGGTTCTCTTTTTCACTTTGCTTTACTGGCATGATAGATGGTTCTGTTGAAGCCAGAATGATCACTGATATGGAGAATGTGACTAAGTCAGATTTACTATAGCCTGTGGATAAAGCATTGCCAAGCTGGGTAGAAAATGTCAATATCATTGACCGCGATGGGGATACGTGGTTTTTGCACAGAACGATTTGGGTTCCATGGTTAACAACAAAACTACAAAACAGAAACAGAGGAAGGTTTTCTCATGGTCAGAATGTAAAGTGCCATCATTAATCCTTATTTGGAAAGGACAGAAATGACTGTAAGAGTTCTGCTCCAGGACAGGGTGAGAAAATTGGACAGGAGACTAAAAATCTGAAATTCTAGCCCTGGTTATTTTAGTGTTTGGCTCAGGGTTCCTGCCTAACTACTGATCATCTTTCTGTGTTGCTTTTCTGTCTATTTGATATCAACATGATGATAGAAGTTCTCATGGAGTTTGGACATGACATTGCTGTTTTTTGATAGATATAAAGTTTTCATTAATAAAATTACCTTACATTTCCATACACGATGTGCGTACCTGTTCATAGACTTCACATCTGTTGTATCATTTGGCCTTTTCAAAATCATAGGTAAGAGAAGATCTTTTTCCAACTGTTAAAGGAATAAACTACTATGTACGGAAATACAGTGACTTTTTTACAAACCCTAAATGAATGTAGAAAAATCAAGTACTAAGATTTCTGTCATATATATATGAGATATACATATATATATGTCAGCCACACATACATATATACATGTCATATGTATATCTCTCATATATATGACATATAAATATATGTAAGACACAACACACACATATATGTGTTTCATGCATATGTCATATATATGACATATATGTAAGATACATACACGCAGAAACTATTCTTTGAAATTTATGGTTAATCACATACTAGGAAAATTTTTTTCCTTTCTAACTTTAAATACATGGATTTTTCTTTCTTCTGTGTCTTTTGTTTTCTTTGTAAAAAGCAAATCACACACTAATGTTGATAAACATATGCTGTATGATGAAATTGACGGGAAGTGCTTTAGACCAGTTATCTCACTTATTTCTGGCTGCAACTTTCTCTCTTAGGAATTCCTCTGATTCACGTTTTGCAGGTGAGGTAATTGAAGCTTAAGGAGCTTAAGAGACTTGCCTGGTGTCACATGCTGAGAGACTGAAGTCCTAAACACTTTGTAGTACCGCTTTCCTGATCCAAAGCAGCTGCTTGCTTTTATCTTTCTTTTAACTTCTTCAAAAAAGCTAGACGGGCGGGGACGCCCCAGGACAGAGGTGCTCTTTTCTCTGCACTGCTCTTTTCTGTGTTTTCGAATTGTCCCCACTTTTGTTTAGCTAGAGCATGCCAACTGATCACTGCACATTCCATTTAATGGAAACAAAAAATGTATAATAATGTTTTAAATCTATCTTACTATCTGACTTCTCCAAGTTTCCCTGGAGACTATCTTCCATGTCCATGCTTTGCATTTTACCTAAATTCTGAAGACTCCCAAACAGAATATCCTGTGTTATGTTAGTAGAACTACTGATTTAAATAATTATGCTCAAACGAGCTTGAAAACATTATGTTTTTAAGCATCAGACATCACACCTTTTGGTAGAATATGAGTGTTATGAATTTCTAAGATTAAGTGCCAGTATGAAGCCTTAAACTTGTTTGATTATGAACTCATCATTGGGAAAAAATTTGTGGGATTTCAATATGAGTGAGTTGAAAAACTCTCAGAGTGCTTTGGGCAGAGTAGTGATAACACCCAATTTTCATTTTAAAGGGATCATTTCAGTTTTTCTGCTTCTAGCCATAGTAAAACAACAAGAACCAAACTTATGTCCCTTTCTTTAAAAATTGCACTGTGTCAAATTTTGCATAAACAGTGACTAAAAATTTTCCAGGTATGATAATGAAAATTATCAACTCATATGTTAATGAAGTCCAATGATTCCAAAGGTGACTATGCGTGATGAAAACTACACCAAGGCACCCACAATCAAGTTGCTGGAGGCTGAAACCACTTAAAAGCAGCTGGAGAAGAACAGCACATCATATACAAAAGCTGGAGTCACAAGCTGAGACGATGCAGAATGACATTTTTAATGTGCTGAAACAAAGGAACTCTCAGCCCAGAATTCTCTACTCTGCAAAGTGATCTTTATAAAATAGCATGGAATAAAGTCATTTTTAGACAAATAGAAGCTGAGATAATTTCTTAACAGCAAACCTGGTAAGAAACTGGAAATTAAATTCTTCAGAGTAGAAAAATTAATACCAGATGGATATGTGGATGGACAGAAACAAAGACTGTAGTTAGAGAGCACCATGCAAAGGCAGAGTAAAACATTCCTCTCTCATGTTAATCTCTTTAAAAGTAGTCTGCTATTTAAACCACAAGAATGTCAGCCCATGTAGTTTATAACTATGAAAACGTGAAATGTAAGGAAATACCTCCAAGGAAATAAAAGAGAGAAAGGCAGTCTGTTTTGTAACATTCTTATACTACCCAGGAAGCCCTGTAAGTACATATGAAGTAGGATACCATAAACCCTGAACCAGTGAGTGAAAAGATAATGCAAAGAGGGTATAGCTAATAACCTAATAAAAGAATCATTAAAAAAAGAATCTTTAAAATAAACATTGAAAAGAAACGGAAGAAGAATGGCAATTCTAATATCCCAGGAGAGAAATGTAAGTTTGTAGATAATGGTGGTTGAACTGGATATTGTGAAATGTAGTAGAATTTGTGCTGTAGTCCCAAGCAGAGTAAGTGGAATTTGTTAATGGGGTAAGTGTGGGACACAAGACTGTAAAGGGGGTCAAGGGTGGTGCCCAAGGCCTTTTGGGCAATGTCACAGGCAAACAATGTGGCTTTGGCTTATGTGAGGAAAAGTTAGACACTGAAGGATCTCATTTAGGAGAAAAGATGGTACTATGGATAAACATTTGGGATTTATTCATTTACAGATATTAAACTATCATGTATACACAAACTTTGAAGATCTTGTGGAATATTCAAGGATTGATGGGAATACACCATTAGTTAAACAGGTTATCTCTGAGGAAGGGTTCAGATTTCAGATTTTTTGGCAGGAGGTAGCTGAAGCCCTAGGATAGATGTATATGAATGTATTAGACATTCAAAAATTCACATAAAGAGGAGGTAATGGACAAACAATGAACCAAAGGTTGATTCTTAAGTGACCTGGATCATTTTTTTGTTTCTTTTGGCTTATAGGAGCTGAGAGTATGTAGGGTATGTTTTGTGACATACAGTGACCCTCACAACTAGATAGCAGTAATCCTGCTGGGAAATTTCAGTACAATAACACATGAGGTTGGGGTAAAAAGCTAACCCAGTTTGGTACAAAGGGCATATCTTTGTGCAGTTGAATCATAATTTGAGTGAAGCTTGACTGAGATGACCTACCCTTCAAATGTGATAATGAGAGCTAACATTTGTGTGGTGTTAACGGTGTGACAGTACTTTAACAGATGCTAAGTGACACGTATAGTACTGCTATTATGCCCATATCCCAGAAGAGGAAATTGAGATTTAGGGAGTTTAGTAGCTTCTTAATACAAAGCTAGTAATTAGAGTGCTGGGATTGGAATTAGATCTTGTGATTTCTCAGTTTGAGCCTGTCACATGACCCTCTATTACATTTCTGTAGGTTCTTTGATGAATGGATTCAGAATTTCTTTCTCACATTTGTTTTTCTATCTACCTAGCCCTGGTTCAGTACTGACCATCTGTTTTCCAGTGCAGTAAGGATTTACTCTGATCATTCCTGTTTACACGCAGCAATCCATCTTTATTCTTTACCTCTCAGCTCTGACCACCGGACTGCATTTGCTGACTTAGAGATTCTCATCCCAAGTACAGATATCATAGAAAACTTTGTTGGCCACTTTGGAGGTCCAGCTAGCATCTTGCCACCTGACACTTGTCTGTGGCAGTCATAGATCCTAGTTCTTATGATGTGAATGTCCTGAGCTCAAATCATAATGGGAAAGGACATCGTTTCTGAACCCGAGGTTTCTAAGCAACAGATAAGGAGCCAATCAATTGTTATGGCTGCAGATTCTGTCCATGATGCTTGTTACAAAAACTCTTGGCTACTCTGCATGTCCATCTGCTCACATGGCAAAATGCCCTGTTGTGCTTTATTTAATTGCCATGGCGAGTGTTGCCAAACCATGATTGACACCAGAAGATCAGCACAAGTGTTAAATCTTTTCCATCACTGTCACCTCTGGCAGCCACGGACCTTATAAAACACGAAGCATACCTGTTGAGTGCCAAGCAATGTGACACTTTGGGGATGGTATTAGGGGACCTTAGCAGTCACAAAGACAGGCTCTCCCATGTGCTCAGAGCAGAGGGTCAAAATCCCTCATGTCTTTGATGAACAGGTCTGTGCCACCGGACACCAGAAACGTCCAGGATCACAAGAAGTATCACGTGATTATGAAACCTCAGGCAAACACAGACTGTGGATTAACAAGTATCACAGTGTGCCTTCCTCACGATGAGCAGCAGGCCAGGAGCAGAAACGGATAAGGTCAAGAGAAGTCTGTGTGATAAGTTCTGTGGCCTTTAATAAAACAGAAAACTGGCAGATCTGAAGTCTCACTCCTGTGTCTGAAAACAGTAAGAAATGTTTTCCAGCAACCTTAGGGCTAGGCATTTGAAGTTCCAGAAGTATACTCAAGTACATTGCTTGTTTATTTCTGTCTTTTGCTAGAGATGATCCAAATAGGGTACAGGGAATACAGCATCATTGGATACTCTCCATGTTTATGGATCAAGAATAATATCGATGAGGGAAATTGATTTGATTTTTAATGCACATTTTTGCAAATTTTGTAATTCTGCAATAATTTTATAGACAGCAAAAGCCTTATTGATAAAGAAAACTTTATGTAGCAACATTTAAAGATTATAACTTGACAAAACAATTGCTTTACCTTGATTTAAGATACTTAATATTTTTATTTTTATTTTAAAGAGGATAAAACAGAATAAAAGCAATCAAAACAAATCAGTGTAAGAGATACAGGACTTTAGAACATTACAAAATCAACAATAGTTACCATAATACCTCTTGATGTCTTCAAAATAGCTGCAGATAACTTCGGACATAGCAAAAATCAAACAGAACACAACAGAATAGAAACGATAAAAACAAAACAATGAATGCAACAAAGGGGTTCTAAACAAGACAATAGTAAATCCAAAATTACTATCTTTGAAATAGCTGCTCCCGCCATTGGATTTGACATAATCAAACAAAACAAAAAAGAATAAAACTCAATCCAACAAAACAATGGAAATGATATAGGACCTCAAAACAAGACTAGAGGGAGTCAACCATGGCTGCAACGCTCAGAAGGAGACCCCCCAGATGTCACACTGAGTACCACTACCCTCTGAACCTATGATCAGACCATGGACACTAGACCTGCAATGTTAGTGAAACAACAAAGCACCACAGGCATTCGATTGCATTTCACCTTGATAGTTATCATTGCAGCCTGTGTGTCTCTGGATAAGCCAGTTGCTTACAGTGGTGGTGGGTGGGTGGGTGGGGATTGGTACTTCTTGTTTGTCAGCCCGTGTGCCAAAAGGGGCTGGGGCCTGTCTGTTCCAGTTCACCAGTGGCCAATACATGGCACTGGTTCCCAGACTGGGCTTTGATATTTAATATTTTTAAAATGACTTTTCCCTAACAAGAAGAGAAAATGTGTCCACATTTCTCATGTCAACACTTTTGAGCTTCTTCAGCATGCTGGTTATTACACATACATATCTACATTTCTTTCACATATTAACAACTCCATGAGATATCTGTGCCACCATAGATAGCATGTTCTTACCAATGAATATAGTTTTATTACTAATCCCAATAATCTAAAGTAATTTTGTGAAGTTATTTGGCAGTTTTTGGCCCTTACATATTCTCTGCCTACAAATAATCAAGGGACCTACCCAGAATATGGGGAGAGCAGGGCAGTTTAGGGTAAGTTTGGTGAAAATTATATTCTAACAGAAGCAAACCTACTTTGTAGGCTTCTGAGTGAAAGGGACGTTTCACACTTCATTCAAGAGTATATTTGGACTGTAGGCTTTCTATTGACAGGGATTGCTTCTGTCTTGGTCTCTGTTGTATTTCCAGTGCCCATCAAAGGAACTAGATTTTAGGCTGCTGAATGAATAAGTAAATGAATGGTGGCACAAGAGCAATGATTGCCACAGTAATTTACTTGCTGAAAATTAGTATTCTTTATATGAAAATACATCAAATATACATTTTACACCCTAGAGAGAGGTGTAACATTCTACATACACACACATGCACACACACACACACACACACACACACACACACACACATCTTTTACCCAGGACATGAAAGAGACCACTGTGAGGCTGAGATAATAGATGAGGGCAGAGAGAGTGAAGGGAGAACCATGCTTCTTCAGAGTGGATGGAGAGCAGGACGTGATAGAACGGCATCTTCTGGACCCTGGCCCAGGTAGTGTGTGCTGAAAAGACAGAGGAATGAGGTTGGGTGGGGGACTGCTGACATACCCAGTGAGCTCCCACAAGAAAAGCCCCGACAGTAGCATCACATGAAAAGGCCTGAAAAGGACTACTCAGCTCAGGACTCAGCCTCTGCGATCAGGGTCAGAGAACCCTGGAAGATATGGGTGACCGCTGAGCAATCTGGGCCTCACCCCTGCTACTGAGGACAGTGGCTTCCTAAGCAGGGTAATAGACTGTGGCTAGCAGATTTTCTGGTGCTTTTAAACAAAAAGAGAAGCAAAAACACATCAAATGTTGGGTACCAGGAGAAGTATTCTTCCTGTAGATTGGAGAGATGTATTTTAGAGACGTTTTAGTACTATAGCCACGTTATTAGTTTTTGTGTACTTTAGTTAATTTAAAATGATATTGTTCCAGGTGATATTTTCATATGAGAATTCTTTGGCAACTGCAAGTGTAGACAAATCACCTGATATTTCCCAAATTATATGGATAGTGCTTTTCCAGGTGTACATGTTTTCTCGATTATTCATGAAGCTGTTTTAATGAGATGGCTTTATTTTCTAATAAATGAGACTTTTAATTGATCTGTGATAGACGCATCCTTCTCAATTTCTTTTATTTACTCACATTGCTTTTAACATTGGTGTAATTAATAATCATCAAGAACCCAAAGAACCTGAGTCATTCACTGGAATATTCAGGGCATGAAACAGAAGAAAAGATAAATTATTCTTTCTCACCGAAGTAATGTACCACTTGATTACGTTGAGGGTAGATTCCGAAACCATCCCTATCTCTCTGCCTAGACTAACAGTTCTGCTATTTAGCTCAGATAGTTCCATCTTTGGTGTCTTATTCTTATCCCTCTTTATATCTACTTACCCAATTCTTAATTCATTATCACTTAGTTCATGTGTTAGTACCATTACCAAACTTTCCATGCTCAATACAACTTGTACCATCTACTCATTCCTTACTTCTCAGTCACCATGGGCAAGGCATCGAATTATAATATACATAGTTTAATATACTAAGTGTTAGACAGAGGACTGACAAAAGTGCTGCAGAAATACAGCAAAGGTCTATCTTCTTTCCTTTTGCTTACCATTTTTGTAACTTCATCCTTCTTGTCACACATCCATAGTGGAATTTAACTTTGAAGTCTTGAGTGTTTAGTTTCATGCCATAAAAAAGCTTTGGAGATAGAGTACAGGAGTGAATATATGCTTAATTAGTAGTTAAAAAGCTGACTTATTTACTGGTCTGGGTGAGATTTAGGGAAGAGGGCACTAGATGCTTCCAGGGTTTTTTCTTAATGAAGAAGATTAAATCTCTGTGTTGCTTCATTTGTTTTGTTTTGTTTTGTTTTTGCAGCGCTGATATCAAAGCCTAAAATTGTGTGTGTGCTAGCTAAGTGCTCCCCCACTTCCTGGGCTGCATCTACAGCCTCGAATCCTTGTGAAAAATAACTAAATGCTAAGTAGTATGTGCAGTTCTGCACACACACACACACACACACACACACAGGCTGAATGACAAAGAACTTGGACTATAGGAAATGAAGAAATGCAAATTTCACATGGATCCTCAGACATCTTTTTCTGATGTCTCTTATTAGCTAAATAGTGTGTTTCACTTCTTTAATTCCCTAAAAACAAAGCAAAACAAAGCAAAAAAAAAAAAAACCCACCTGGACTGGGAGTATAATTCAGTGATAGAGCACTTACCTCTCCTGTACAAGGCTCTAGGTTTGATTATCAGCACCGCAAAAGAAATAACATAAATAAAAATTAAAACAGAGGCCAAAGGATCTCATCTTGACATCCAGAAAGGACGTAAAAAAGAGGCTCACACTCGCCCGTGTGGATCAGCACTTCCAGACGAATTGGTGGTCTGCGCTCCACTGTTCAGTGAGATTACCTTTTTTCCAAAAATGAAATGTAATAGCTCACAAAATGACACAGTATAAATGACAACACTTATAATGACACTGTGGCTATTGGATAAATTTGTGGAGTGAGGAGACAAGATGGGAATTCTGCACTCTGAGTTACTTGCATTTCGCTTATTAACATTTCTGTCTATTGGAAGTGTGAGCGCCTAAGTTGAAAAGAGCCACAGGGAAGTGATTTCACTGATGTTCAGATGTGTGTGGGGTGGGGGTGGGGGGTAAATCCTCCTCAGAATGCGCGCTGGAGCAGGCTTGCTGAAATACCTAAATTTCCCTCAGCACTGGGCTAGCCGTGTGATTCTGAGTGATGTGTAACCTTCACTTTAAAAGCAAAGCAGGGTATATGTTACCTTAAAACATAGCATGTGAAATGTTGAACGGACAATTTTGTCAAACTTTGTATGGGTGAGGATGACTCGCTGTGAATAAAGCAAAGAGGGCAGTGTAACATGGGAAAGGCTTATGGACAGAAAGATGGAAGATGTCTTTTCAGTGAAGGAAATCATACAGTCGAGTGTTCTCTTCAGTAATGACAGCGTTCTGAAAGCAAATGGATGAAATGGTGAAACACCCTGAATAGCATATAATTTTTGAGTGAGGGTTGCAAATTCTAGAATTTAAAATGTCTGCAGGGATAGAAAATATTGGCAATCGCTCCATTAGTCTTCATGAATACTTTTTGTGGCATGGAAACATTAGCCCAAGGCAGGAGATAGTGGACATGCAAAGCTAAGAATATGGGTCGGATTTTTTTGGAAGCTGTTCTTATTCCAAAGAAACAAGAGCTCATGCCGGGGGTCATGCTGGCCGTGTGGAAGTCAGCTGGAGCACGGTGTGGTTTGCCCCAGCCTGAGACTGTCCCCGGTCCGTGCGGTGTCTGTGTGGGCTCCGTGACTAGGAGCAGAGAGCGCATGAGGCGGAGTATGATAACGCGGATTACTCCTCACACAGTAATACTGGGAAGAATCCCGCGTGGGAACTGGATGGTTGAACGTACACTGGAGAAAGGATTTGCAAAAAACGTATAATTCGTGTAAAGCTTGGGAGGCTGCCTTTTCCTTTAACGATTCCGGAAGAGGAAATGACCTGAACGGCGCCCTGCGGTGTATCCCAGAGAGGTTTGTGCGCCTTCCGTGGGCGGCAGGGAGTTTGGGAGCAGTCTGGGCCATTCTCAAGAATGCTGAGCCACGTTCCGGGGAACACGCTCGGCAGCTGCTTGGAATGAGGTTGGGGAGACGCTTGGGAGACTGTGCTGAAGGGCTGCGGCGCAAGAGGTGAGGAGCTACAGAGAGAGGACAGCAGAGCCGGTGTGAGCAGAGGGGACGCAGAGGCTGGACTCGTGGCTGGAGGGTGGCTCCGCGCAAGCTTCGGTCCAGTTCCACTGTATCGCTCAGGAAAACCCAGACAGGCCGCTTCATCCTTCCGCACGTTCTGTCTAGAGCCATTTCCCTAAAGTTCTCTCAAAATTCACTCCGTGAAAAAGAACTGATAAATTCCCTTACTGTACTCTGTAAGAAAAGGGCTAACAAGGTACAATTAATAACGTCATTTTTTTTCTATATAAAGCGTTATGTCTCAAGTATTTAGTCCAATGCCTGGCTTGTGGGAAACCTTTAGCACTACTGCTGGTGATCATAAGAAAAACAGTATTAATACCCTATGGCCTCATCCTTCTTATTGCCTTTAAGTGAGAATAGCATGAGGAGAAAGGGTTACTACCCAGGGTTGCTCTTTTCCTTGGGATCTGACAGCAAGTCAAAGGCATGCACTAAAATGTGTCTTAGATTAGCAAAGTGGCACCTGGTATAGTTGCAGAATCTTTTTTTTTTTTTCGTACTGAGGATCAAACACAATCTCATGCTTGCCAGTCTACATTACTGCTGAGTTTAATCCCTGGCCCTGGCACCTGGTATAGAATTAGGACTTAACTATTTATTTGTTTGTATTTTTGTTTTTATTTTATTTTGTACCGGGAATCAAACTCAGGACCTTGCGTTTGTCAGGCAGGCGCTGAACCACTGAGCCATGTCTCTGGCCTAGACAGAACTCTTTAAACAAGAATTGCTGACATCATTAGCTAACACTAAAAAAGTCTTGTGAAAAAAAGTTGCACAGAATAATGATACTATTTTCATAGTATATGTTTAAGGGTGAGGGGTTATTTTTTACTCTTATGTCTATGTTTTTCTGTTGCTGTAATTTAATCACCATTCTGATTCTGTCACTTGCTAATTCTGACATTTTGGTGTTATCTCTTCTACATCTCAATTTATTAATTAAAAATGAGATTATTCTCTCATATCATTTTTTTGTGCAGTACAGAACATAACATCCTTTAAAACTCTTAACAATAGTTGGCATGTAAGAAGTGCTCAGGATATGCTTTAAAATAATAAATCCTCACTAAAAGAGGCCAAGAGTTAAGTAAAATGACAGTAAAATTAAATACATTTTTCTAATTTATTCATTCATCTTAAAATTTATTCATTCAACAAGCATTTAAGCAATTTCTATTTCTAGCATTATTTTAAATGCTGGGAATATGAATTTTAAAAAAGCCATTAATAGTATTCCATTATGAAAAAGTCCATTCATCTGTTGATAGATAAGTTTTTCCTATTGAGTTGTGGTGGTATAAATACAGATAAGCATGTATCACTAATAAGATGCCTTAAACTCTTTGGGGAAGATACCTAGAGGGAGGATAGTTGGTCAAATGGAATTTTTAGTTTTAATTGAAGAAAATTGAGATCAATAATCTATACTCAATGGAATTTAGCTTCCTATTAAGTTAGAGTTACAAAAGTACAAGAGAAAAACATGGTGATGCCTGCCTGTAATCCCAGCACTCACAGAAGGACGAAGCGGGAAGATCTCCAAGTTCAGAGCTGACCTGAACTACATAGCAGGATCCTGTCTCAAAACAAAGGAACAATTATATTTAGAAAGCCAAACATTAGTGAATATCTGCTGGGAGAGAAATAAAACTGGGTGTGAGAGGTGTCCCATACTCCTCAGAATGCAGCATTTAAGAGTCAGGTTACAGCGGGTGATGCGAGGCTGAGACATGACAGACTGCAGAGTTAGAAACATGACCCTGAGCTATTCCAGTAGGCTTAATACTCCCATGAATGAAACAGCTTGTGGAGTAATTTAAGGTCTTTGAGGCAGACCTAAGACCCTGTCAAAGCCAGGCCTTTTCACTCTCAGGAGGAAGGGGACGTGATCCATAGAGACAAAGGATCGTGAATTAGAGGTGGCACAAAGGGGTGACAGGAGCTCAAATAAAAGGGGCACAACAACTATGGAGTGGTAGAATGGGAGGCCAAAGATTTACATTTATGGGATTCTTTTTCAAAGCCATCAGACAAGCTAATTAAATCCGCAATTGTTAATTGCAGTTAATTGGATTGGGTAGTGGAATAAAAAGAGCAATGGAACAAAAAGTACCTCAGTCCTTTGCCTCCTATCAGTCACCGCGATGAGTGAAGAAGTAGATGGTCAATCTAGACAGAGCGTCCAGTGCCCTGGCTGAATCCTAAAATGTTAGAGCCCAAGGGGGTTCACAGTGACGGTCCTTTGATGGATGAGGATGCTGAGAACAAGGACTGACATGTCGCCTGCCCAAGGTCACCTGCCGTATCAATCCAGGTACGGAACTGTCTCTCATGTGTCAAAACACTTCTGAGCGTACTCCATGGTAATTGGAAAGTCAGGCCATCCAAAGACAAGCACAGATTTTTCAGGTCAAGGTCATTTAGAAACACATAATCAGATATATCTGGAAATAGCTTTTTTTTTTATCAAAAGAGTCATATAATTAAAGTATAAGCTGAGTGCGGGAATGAGGAACAATTATAGGGAAATGATCCATGAGGCTCACTGCAAAAGCTAGTGTGGGATCCTCCTGCCTGTATCCCTGAGGTGACCTGCAATTCTCTCTAGTCTTCGTAAGGAACATTTTTTGCTGAACTGCATAATGACTGTGAAGGCCAGCGGGAAATTATAAGAGAATATCATTGTGACTTCAGCACCAGTGAAGATATTGAGCATTATCAAAAGTCAAAATTACAACAAATCTAAACTTCTCATTTGCTTATATTTGAGATTCTAAAATTAGAAAATACTTTATTCTGTAAAATGGATTGAATATTCTGATGAACTGAGCAGAAGTTTGGATTTATAGATTTGGATTTAAGACTGAAGAAAACAGAAACAGAGGACAAAAGTGGATGGGTCATTTCAAAATTACTTTCCTTTAAAAAGTTAAAGAGAAGACTCTTAGCATTCCAGATAAGGATGTTGCAGGATTTAGCTGTCATCTAAGATATCTTGAAAATGTACAGCACTCGTGCAGATAGATGGCTTGTAAAAACACCACTGCTATACCCACATGGCAGACTTGAATGGAGACTTCAGAAAAATGATACTCAAATGAGCAATAAGTACATAACGGGAGTATATGATGCCATAATTGGACAAGAGCATATCAAAACAACAATATCCCACTTCGTCAAAATGACTCAAAATAAAAAAGCATAAAATAATGAATGGAGCCAAAAATTGGTGAGAGAATGGAACAACTGAAACTTTTTCGTATCCTTTTGAAACCAAAGTAGCTGTAATATTTTGGAAAGCTTTCTAAAACTTCTTGATAAATTTAACTATGAACATACTTTAGAACACAGTCATTCCATTGCCAGATATACAAATAAAATAATGGTGTGTTTACAAAAAGGGTCATATAAAGCATTCCTAGTAGCTTTAATTAAAAGAGATTTAAAATAAAAACAATGTAAGAATTTGTCACAAAAGCGTGAACAATGATAAGGTCATACAGTGAGATACTGTACCATAACACAAAAGAATAAACAGGGTAGGAACGAATATAATAACATTATTTTGAGAATAATAAGTCAGTTACAAGAGTGCACAGCTATACAGCTGAAGTTATTTTAATGACAGGAACAGGGAAAATTAATCTATGGTGACAGAAATTAGAATGACTTCTGGCTGGCTGGGCAGGTGGAGGTCTTTCAGACCTTGAAGGCAAAAGAGACACTGAGAGACAGACATGATATATAACCTGGGTAGGGGTGAATTGGCACATATGTCAATAAAAATGCATTGCATAATACACAGAGGAATATGCAGAGAATACATGATGAAGATTTTTGCATTAGGCTAAAAATTATACCTGTTTAACATTTCTACAAAGAGAGAAAGAATCATACAGAAAATGTAAAACTATGACAGAGACCACGGTGGACTTCTGGCTTTTTAATTCTCCCAGAGAATCTAAGCTGTTGAAAATTTTCCAGGCAGATTGATCATAAGGTGTACAATAACACTCAAACCAGAGCATCCCTGAGAATTCAAGGATACTCTAAAAATAATTATTTGTATTTGTCAAACATTTGATTAGTAACCTTCAAATTACTGTGATTGTGCTTGAAATTATTTTCAAAAGTAAATAGTTTTTAAAGTATTTGACTGTTTAAGTAAATACATAAATAGCACTCAACACTTTTGCTATGTTGATGCAGCATGAACAAGGAACATAAGCTTAATAATTATTCTCAGTCTATTTTCATATATAGTACTTTAATCAGTTTCTTGGTTGTACTTGCCTTCAATAGCATGTTGCTGGTATTTTTATGAAAGATATATTTTAGTATAGTCTTTTTTAAAGTTGTCATAAAATTGCCGACAGTCTTTTGATTAATCAAGTTGAGAGTGCTGATAACTCCCACTTGACTCCCTGGTTTTAATAGAAAAGATAATTTGTACTGCTTGAAAGATACGTGATAGACTCAGTGCAAATTATTCTAAATCAATAGCAATTTTTCCATTGCATTGAAATTTATAAATATTTCAGCCTGAATACTGTCACTGTATTCTTGTCCTGATATTATGTATAATACTCTTATTCACACACTTTTACAAGACAAAATCATCCAATTTGCTGTCTCTATTTTATGTTTTTTTGGTAAGCTTCCCCAAATCTACATCTTGTAACAGGGTAGGTTTTCACCATTTCCTTCCAGTGTGACATAGAATACAAATATATCTGATTGAAATTAAGAGTATCATCAAAAGACTTGTTCCAAATGTTAAGATACTTCAAAATACAATTGCAGTTTTTTAAAATTATATTTGTGCATCATTTAAATTCTCACTGTTGAGTTTGCTTCTTTCTTCCCTTTTAACTGGTGCTGTTATTGTGTTGCTTTTGTGTTCTATTTGTAGAATATTTTTAAAATTTCAAATGAGTTTTAAAACTAAAAAGAGATGTCAACTTTGAGCACATTTTTGTGTTTACTTACAAAATACAGTGGTACCTCAGTTCATGAGCTTAATTTGTTCTACAATTCTGGGGAAGAAGGCCATGTTCATATTTGTGATGTGGAGTTCATGAACAGAAGCAAAATTTTCCTGAATGCTTCTATTCACAAACTGAATTGCTCGTGAGCAGAAGTGTTCATGAACCGAAGTATTACTCTAGTTCTTAAAAGCTCCTGCTGCTGAAGATTGGCATAAACATCTGGCATAGTCTGCCACCCTAAAGAACTGTTTTTGGATTATACCTCAACATTTCATCAAAAGCTTGTAGTTTAATCACTTTCTATGTCTTTCTTGTCTTATACATATCAATATATTTATACGCATACGTGAATTTTAACTCTGCATGATTACAGCTTTTATATGAACTAGTAGAATAACTTAAGTTAATATGCATGTGAATTATATAATTAGTACAACCAAGTCCAGATATATTCCTGTTCCAAAACTCTCAATGAACGTTGTTTTCAATCATTACATTGCAGTTCATCAAGGTGGCTATTCATATTATCACTAAAATAATGCGAGTATCTTAAATGTTGAACTCTTAAAATGAATTTGTAGTAAAATTCAAAATGATGTTAGATGTTCCATCCTTTCAAAAGCAACACCAAAAAGCTTTACTTTGATTCTGTGAGTTGTTTGAAATAATTGAAGTATTACTATAATTAAGTGAATTTCATCTCTCAGGTATTGAATGGCACAGATATAAACTTGCTATAATTTAAAACCATTCACAAAGTTTTGCTGTTAGAGGCAAAGCATTAAATTCCCCTTTCATAGTAGATGTATAATAATTTTTGAAATTAAAGGTTAGTAAATTAAATTGTAAAGAGTAGATGTTAGTTTGAACTAAATGGATGCTTCGCAGTGGTGTGTGAACATACAGCTGTTAATGTCAAATGGTCAACCTCTGGCACCTTCTTCATGCAACCAACACATGCATAACCAACTAAAATCCAGATGTTTTACGAACATCTTCTATTTTTGCTTGGCACTTAGGGTCAAACCCAGGGTTTTACACGTGCTAGACAAGTGCAGTACCACTGTCCTATAGTGGTAGGATAGTGTAACACCTTTTTAAATGTGTGCATGTGTGTGTGTGTGCGTGTGTGCATGTGTGTGTGTGTTACAGTATTGGGAATTTGTCCATTTTTCCCTTGGGCTTGCAATCCCCCACTCTCCCTCCCTGGTAGCTGATAACTCAGGCATTCACCACCATACTTACCTTACAAACACCTTTTTATTCTTAACTCATTGCTGCCAAAGGGCTTTTTATAAAATAAAATAAAATAAATACAAGTTTTCCGGAATACTAAAATAGTTTTAGATTTATATCACACAGCATATGCTAAAACCACTGTTGCGAGAGCATTCTTGCTACTCTCTCTGGTTTATGGCAGGAGATTTTAGCCTTTACATCACACACTATTTCATGTACAAGTCACTATAATATCTCTTCATTTCTACTAATCTGTCCACTGTTGTGCCAGTAGGCTTATACGGTCTCTTCTCTATTGACACTGCTTCAGATCGGAGGAGGCAGCTCTGACTGACCCCAAAGCCAACTTGTTTTATGCAGGAATGTCCTGTCTCCTGTCCCTTAAGTGAGGCTTGTTGGAATGATCAGTACCCCCAGAAAATGATCATCACTGACAGTATTTCAGATTTCTTCTCCTGTGGTGGGGGCTTCTCTTTAAACACACATGTGTCTCAGTCACTGCTGGGGGGAGCCTCAGCAAGACCTGCAGCACACAGAGTTCTCCCAAATCCACCCTTTTCACACTGCAACCCACACTCAGAACCCAGCTTTAGAAAAGACGAAAACTCTGGTCAAATGCTTAGCTAGGCCAGAGGTCAGGCACATCATTGAGGCCTCTTTGAGGTAAACCTGGATTCGCTTTTTAGTGTAAGTCAAACAAGTAAGCATATCACATTTAAAGCTTCATGGGACTCTACTCAGCTAAAAAGGACGATTAAAAGGGTAGCTAAATAAAAGGATGGATTGAGTATCTAGGGAAAACTAGAACATGCAAAAAGGTGAAGGAAGGCTGATAAAGTATAGGAGAAAGCGTTTTGATCTGTGTAGTTTAGAGAAATGATGCCCAATGTAGCGAAAAGCGCGTGGCATGGCATGCAAGGGTAGAAGTTAAATCCATGAAACCTAGGCCTGCAGTAGGACATAATAAGATCCCACAATGATAAAATAACTTACGCAGATGACAAAAATGGTGATAAAAGAGAAGAAAGGAACAACTACTGCAGGTGAAAAATGAGTAGAGTCAGTACCCAAACCTGTTTGATTGGAAAGCATGCATGGTCTGTACCATGACTGCTTAACTTCCCTCCTCCTCTTCTGAGGAAGTAGACTGCTCAAACTTTATGATATAAAAATAAAACAACTTTGAGCTGCCAGCTCGCCGGTTTTTACACCACCCCCACCTCGATCTTTATGTGGACCCATGGCTGGATGGCCAGGAAAACCAAAGCAACTGAGTCACTTGAACAAACAAAACTCTTGTCTACTGACTCCTTTACAGCTATGTATCCAGCCTATGATGGCTCATTATATACTCAGCTGTCCAGTAGAGTCCAACATATCCTGTTAAGCCCTTGTATCACTGATAAGATCTTTTTGAAAAAAACTTTAGTTTCTGTATCCAAAAATACTAGTTTTTTTCCCCGTTAAATTCTGGCATTTGAAATCTCTGTTAAAACTAAAATTGAATACTGACTATTAAGCTCTGAGCCTTTAAAACAATTTATTTTTTCCTCAATGACATATAAAAAGCATCCTGAAATGACAGAAAAATTAGTACCATACTAATACTTTAAGACCTAAGGTAACATCTTTCTGCTCTTCAAATTTCTGATAACCTTTCTTTAGGGCCACCCTTCCTAATTTTTGGTTAACCTATGGGTTTATGACTCAGTGTGATTTCCCTGGACATGACTGAGACTTCTCTTTGATCATAATAGTTGATGATCTTATTGGAACCTCTATAAATCAGTACTCCCCAAGGGTACCACACTTGCACAATTTGGGGTCTGGCTTCAATGATCCAATATTCCCTGAGTAAAAGCAATATGATTCAAAATTTATAGTTCTAATCAGGAGACTATGTCTAATTCTTTATTAACACAAGAAAATTAAAATCTGAAACTGTTTCTTCCAAATAGCTTTGTCTCTTCAAAATAGCTTCAACTCACTTTTCTCTCACATTATCTAATGGTCTGAGGAAAATGTGCATATCAACAAGTTGGGGGTGGGCACTGGGGTGTTGTCTGCATTCACATAAAGACAATTAATGAAACTATGAAGTTTTAGGGTTCAAGACCCACCAAAGTACAAAAGAATTCAGTCTTCTCAAAACCTGTGTCACAATATTATTAAACAACATCTGACAGAGAATTTAAAGCTGCATACTTTTTAGTTTCTCCTGAACTGTTCAATCTTTTTTTTTTTTAAACTGTTACCAAGATTCAAGTTCAGGATCTTGTGCTTGCCAGGCAAGCGCTATGTCACTGAGCTAAATCCCTGGTCCTATGCAATCTTTCCTTTTGTAAGTTTAAGCAGGGACACCACCTCCATAAACCGAAGGGCCTGTGTTATTGGTTGATGGATAAATGAACAACAGGAAAGTCTTGCTCCTGCACAGTTTGAGAGTCTCATGGGCTCTTGCTGAGGAATGAGGAGCAGCTTGCCTGTGAACCCAGCTATCCCTCACCTGAGCCACTTCTGCCCTCTCCTGAAGAAAACAACTAAATTTTATATAATGACTTCTAATTTTTTCTTTCTGCCCCACATTAACTCTATTTTCTGCATATTCTTTTTGTCATATAATAACTGCTCAATGTTTAATAAAAGTTGAAATGTTTTGACCCTGTGTTCTTTAGTTTTGTGTTATTTTTAACCTGTACTAATATAGACGTAACAAAACGTAAAAGCCTAAATTTAAATATATATATATAGATAGATAGATAGATAGATAGATAGATATACACACACACAGTAAGTCCAATAGTCACATTGCTGTGTAAAGACAGGATTAAATTTTACTACATTTTCCCAATGCTAGAATTACTGATGAATGGGACAGTATAATTCTTTTATTTTTAATTTTTATTTTATTAGTACAAGTTTGCAGGCATAATGATTATATTCGTCACTGGGAGTTGATTTGTGTACATAGCACATCTTAATTCTTTTTACTTCGTCTTTCCCCTCATTAACTGTCCCCCACAGCCTCATATGGTCACAGGCAGAGCTTTTTGGAGGGTGACTGAATAATGGGGAGGTGTAGCTGGCTTGTTGCCAAGAGGCAAGGTCTGGTTAGAAGAAGCATGGATATGAGCCAGAAGTGTGTGGCTCCCTTCCGGGTTCCTCCCTTGATTCTCTGCTTGCCTGGTACCATGACAGGAGCAGCTTCTCCTCTTCTGTGTGCCTCTGCCATGCTGTTTCTTCTTCAGAGCCAGCTGACTATGGACTGAAACACGAGGCAAAACAAACTTTTCCTCTTTAAGTTGCGGGTGTTCCGTATTTCATCCCAGTGACCAAAAAAGTGACTAAGATAATAGATGAAATATTTTAACAACCCATCTCAGAAAATGCTAGGTTATGATGACAAAAATAAAACTGGACCAGGTGGAAATAAAAGATGCAGGTAGAATTTTACATCAGCAAATGCAGAATGGGTGTTTCCTTAATGCACATACCAGGGTCACAAACATTAAAATTGTACTGATGTCTTACAGTGAATACTCTGGAAGCAATCTCGTGTGGAGAGTTCCATGCAGAATCGTTATGGTAGAGTGCAATTAGGACAAACAGTTTTACATGTGTGAGCACACTAGACTCAGGCATAAGCGGAAGCGGTTCCACAGTGAGTGTGCAAGTGGAGCTCAACCACTCCTGATGGGAATATTTCTGGAATTTTTTCACACAGAGAAGGTTTTGTATGCCACTGGCTACAGCACCTGGTTTCAGGCTGTACCAGAGAAGGGGCATGTTTTTGCAAAAGGCATTTTCTTGCATCTGAAGGTAATTTCCATTGAAGACAAGCTAGAAACCAAGAGGAAGCAATATTCTCAGCAGCTGGGGAAATGGATGAGTGATTCCTAAAGAAACTATTGGGACAGAGAGTCACAGTATCCATTCCAAGTAGATCACAAAGGAGGTGTCCCTGCGTTCCAAAGACAGAGTACTGTACAAACTATATTTTCCGCAAATCAGGTGTTAAAATAAAAAATCAGTAACTAGTGAATAGTATAAGATCCCATATGTCTTGAAAATGAAAGAAAATGTCTTATCTTTGTTGTAAGCAATGGAGCCACAACATGGTAATGTTTGTTATCCTTCTTGGTACATTAAGATACTATAGCCATGCAACGTGTGATAGAAAATTACGATGAGGGCAGGGGATTTAGCTGAGTGGCATCAGCATCTGCCTGGCAAGTGTGAAGTCCTGAGTTCAATTTCCAGTACAAAAAAAAGAAAAAAAAAAAAGAAAGGAAAATTATGATGAATGTTTACATTTAAAAAAAATAGTACAGTAAGAGACACAGTACTAGTAATCCTTTTTTAGAGTACTTTCATTTACTTTGAACACACATGATTAATTCTGGAGTAGTTATGGAAACCTTTTTTCTTGAATGTCTTTAGTTGCATTGTTGTGGCTGCCTCAATGTCCTAATTAATTTAAAACCTTGACCTTTCACAATCATTTTGACTTTGGGGATAAGTTGGAAGTTGCACATTGCTGGATTTGCTGTGAATAATGTGGATACGAGCACATTATTAAAGTTTTACAAGCTTGATACCTGGCAGCAGCATTCCCCATATTTTTGATGATGCCTTGTGGAGACAGGTGGGGGGACTTTCAGAAGTGCTTTGGAAAGTGGTAATAATAATGGGATGAGTATTTTCAAAGTGAGAGAGAGTATTGCAAGGGGGACTAACTGTAATATAACCTTTACTGTAATAATTTTATTTTAATTAAATATTCATGGTATATTCTAGTCAAACCATATATACTTATGATAGACTATGATGTATATATTATATGCAATAAATTAAAATTATAAATAAATAAATCAACTGACCTTAAGCACAGAATAATGATTAACTAATGGTAGATGGGTGAGGCTATATGAGTTGTATACAAGCAAGAAATAATAGAAAATACAATTTATTTGATTTCAAAAACTATAGAAAAATATACTACAATGTATTTTTTCCAAAATGGCATTGATTACATACTACAATGTTTACAGAAGAAAGGTGACTATAGCTTTCTTCCATAGAAAAAAATTGTAGTAAAAGAGAAAATGAAATATAGCTGTTAAAATTAAAAACTCAGTGTAAGTGTTAAATAGGAAATTAGACACAAGTTTTTTTTTATTTTTTCATGTATAAGGTTAGGGAAATAATGATACAACCTACTTAAATGTGTTGCTATTATTAAATGAATTAATGTATGAAAAAGACCCAAAAAAGTACCTACACCAAAGAGTGCTTTGAAAGTATATAATATTTTAAATTATTAAGATTAGGGACATGGAGAATAGAATTTAAAGAGCAACACAAGAAACAGAAAATGTATGAGATAATATTTAAAGGGATAATAGTTAAGAGATTTAAAGAGAAACACCTATAGTTTGAAAATCAGACTGAAATCTTAAGAAAGTAAAAAATAAAATTAAGGCACAATACAGCAAAACTTTGAAAACCAAAGGTAATGAGAAAATAATAATACAAATAAAGCAAAAAAGGGAAAGACCTATGAAAGAACAAGAATTTTATTTTACTCATTAAAAATCGCTACCAGAATTAGGAAAACTATACCTTTTTATAGTAATGTAAAATTACCTAAATAGAAAGTAATTTCTAGCTAAATTTTTAAGATTAATGGTAACCTAAAAACCTGTCTCAATGAACACACAGCTTTTCATTCATAGATCACAGTTGAAAAAAGACAAGGTATTTCCAGGACCTTATTAATTTTTACCTTGAGAGTATTGACTCATTGGTTTCAATGCTCGCTTATTTTCCCCAAATCCCAATAGAATCATTCAATATTATTACTTTATCATCTAGATTTAGCTTAAACATTTTCACTGACAGTAGGTTTCTCTGCAGGTAAGTGGTCTTACCATCTACATTTGAAGACAAGTAAAATTGACAAAGAGAAACTCAAATGGACTTTATCAGGGACCTCGCCAGCTCTCACTACTTAATTATGTGACACAGTTACCTGTGCACACATCTGATGTTCCCTCCTGTTACTCTCCTTATTGCTTACTGTGCTCAGTTGCTTGGCCTTTCCATTGTTCTTGAATAAGATCCAATTTAAAACTTTCTTAGGTCCTTTATCTCTGCCTGAAGTGCTCTCCTGACTGTCTAGAATGGTTAGTCTGCGTCTATTTCTGTTCTCGTCATTGTTCAGCTTTTATTTTAGAGAGGAAGTCCTTGTTTAACCTAACTAACGTTGCCACCCAGTATTCGTTTTATTCCATGTGCTGAACACTTTCCATTTTGTGTTATGTCTATAGGTCCCTTGCTCACTGCTGTGTGAATAACTGTGAGACAAATTTTTTTTTTTTTTTTTGCGGCACCAAGGATCAAACTCACAACCTCACGCCCGCCAGACAGGTGCTTAAACCACTGAGCCAAACTCCCGGCCTAAGTTCTTTGAGGCAGGTTTGCACCATGTAGCTCAGGCCGGCCTTGCACTGGCGTTGTAGCCCAAGCCAGCCTCAAACTCCCAATGCTCCTCCTACCTTAGCCTCCCTAGTGCTGGAATTAAAGGCGTGCGCCACCACACCCGGCTCGCCACTCTTTTTTTGAACAGAGTGATTATCATCATTTTGCTGAACAACAACAATGACAACAACAACAAAACTGCATGAGTCACATTTTCCATCTCTGGGAATACTGAATGCTTGTAAGTTAAAGGAGTATAGGTTCATTTTGGTTCAAGGTTTCATCAGATGGCAGACCGACCTCACAGCAAAAATACCATGGCAGGAAAGCCTGGCAGAAGAAAACTGCTTACTTCATGACAGAGTGGAGAGAGAAGGAAAATGAAAAGAAGAACATACCCTTCCGGGTTAGGCCTCCAGTGACACACCTCTACCTCCTTACAGTACTTTAAGCCACTGAATTCATTGATAGATGAGTCAACTGATAAATATAGCATTCCTATGATCCAATCAATGCTATAACACATGAGACTTTGGTAGAGCATTTTAGACTTAAACCATAACATTCTGCTCCCCAAAAGACTCATGTTCATCTCATTGTACAAAATGCATTTAGCATATCTATAAGAATTCACAGTCTTAGCAATGCTAGTATTGCTGAAAAGTCCAAATCCAAAGTGTCCTCTGAGACTCAAGGGAAATGCTTATCTATAAGAAAAAAAACGTTCAATACTTCCAACCTATAAGGGCACAGGGTAAAAATTTCAAATGGAGGAATGTGGGGATGACATGAGTTGAACCAAAACAAAGTTAGACCCAGTAGGGCAAACATTAAGTTCCATAGTTTCACATCCACTGTCTAGGCCAAGTGGTAATGAAATGTGAGATCAGCAGGGCTTGGATAGCCTGACCCTGCAGCCTAGCCTCTATAATCTGGGTGGAAGACACCATGACCATAAGATAGTTGCATCTCTGAAAAACCAGTACAATAGGAATAACACCAAGGTCTGATGCTGACTACAGCAGTAACCTGGCCCCCTAGGACATTGGCTACAGGGATAATTGAGTGCCTGAATTGATATCTCAGAGAAACACTTCCCTAGGCAACCCTGAAAGAGCAGGATACCATGGACCTCTCTTCTCAAAGCAAAGTCATTCAAAGGAATTAAACCCTTTTATACTCAGACACCTTACCAAGGTAGAGTTTGCCCAATTCCTGTGATGTCTTTAAGTCGTCTTTCCTACTGTATTGATGCAAAAGTACATGGTTTCTTTTTAAGGCTAATCTTTTCAGCAACTATGCTTTCCTTGTCTCAAACTTTGAACGTTCCTTTATGGTGAAACTGCAAATCTTTCATAGCTGCTTTTTCTCCTGATTCTCACTACAGGTCTGGCTATAAACACCCAGAAGTATTTATGCTACAGCCAGAACATTAGGTTGCCTTAAAATTTCCTCCACCAGATTAATGAGTCCACCACCTTTACATTCAGTCTCACACAACATCTTTGGATATGGACAAAATGTAGACAAATGTAGACAAATCCCTTGCAAGTTTAGTGTTTTAGTCACTTTCCCATCACTGGGGCAAAATATCTAACTCCTGCAATTTACAGGAGGAACAATTTGTTTTTGATCAAGGTTTCAGTCCCTGGTAGGACATAAATGGCACAATGGATGAGCTTGAAGAAGTACTGCTCACTTCATTACAGAAGCAGAGAAGGGGGCGATGGCAACAAAAAATATATGCAGCCAGGTCATGCTCCCAGTGATCCACCTCCAACCAGGATTCAACTCCTGGCATCAGCCACCGAACTCATCAATGGATAAATCCACTGCCGAGCATGGCTCCCCAGGATCCAATTACCTTTTAAACACATGGGAATTTAGGGGGACATATTATACTTAAAACATAAAGGAACTGAAGAAAGCAGTTAAAGGATTTCCTAAAGCCACAAATTGGTAGTGATCACACATGTGGGAAACAAATATATCTGTATCTAATTCCTAGAACCTATGAATATACAAGGTCACATGCAAAGCATGACTTTGCAGCAGCGATAAAGGATTCCAAGATGCAGAGATACCCCAGATGGTCTTCTTCTTTAGAACCTCCTACAGAAGCACAACCGCACTAACATACTGATTCCTGTGCAGTGAGACCTGTGTCTGTTTGAAATTTGTGTTATATTAAACCTTTTAATTTGTGTTAATTTGCTTTTACTGCAAAAGGAAACTGAGGTAAGCTAGAAAGTAGAATTCAGATCAGCGGACCCTGCTACATAACATATCATCTTTAGCAATTCAAATATTACCTGAATTCAATAGGAAACAAGATAAGGAGCTACTGAACAGACTGATGATAGTAAAATATCTCCAGAATTGAACATATACAAGGTATGTGGCAGATTGTTTAAACTGTCAGGCTTTAAAAAAAATTAAAAGCATACTCATAATGATATCATGAAGCAGAGCTATTTACAGTATAGTAGGAAATGACAGAAATGTTAACAGTGTATTTTGAGCTGTTATCACTTGAACCCACTTGTCATTCTTATATTCGTAGTTGTGATAAAGGAGCTCTATCCTGGTTATAACCTGTGTCACTGTAGTACAATGCAGAATATTGTTCTAGGGAAAAATTCAGCCCAACCAATTAGCTCTTCTCTTTGCTGTTGTTATAAACACTTCCTAACATTTTCACGTGGCATCTGTATGCTGGGCTGGGCCAATAAGGAAAAGAGTCAGAGAGAATCAAATTAAGAAAAGGTCGATGGGGTCAAAAAATGTTGAACCAAAAACATGTAGACCTCTGCATAGATGTTTTGTCCAAATGGGTGAATTAAACCCTATTTATAATTTACCATATTTCTGAAGCAAAATGAAACATTTAATGTGGTCTGACAACATTTTAGAAAGTAAATATATTGATATAAAACTCAAAAAGGCACACTGAAGACAAATCAAATCACAGTAAGACTGCTTCATTATATGGAACAGTTTGTACAGACATAACTATTAGCAAATAAAAATATAGAAAAGTTTAAAATCAAGTCTATTACAAAAATCTTGGATATGCAATCATTATAAAGTTTCAGGTAACTTTTACAGCCAAATTTTTATAGTACTATGTGCATATTTAAGTCATATGCATATAATTTAATTCATATGGTGGGGTAGTGCTACTTTTAAATATTATTTTTAAAAAATTAAGTATAAACAATACAATTTGCTTATATACAAACTAACTTTATGTGTCCTGATTCTTAGTTAAGATTTTAAAGACCCACTGTAGGTGTATTTAATTGGTACTTGTAGTGTCTTGAGCATGAATCTACACTGTCAGATATAAAGCTTTTAATACACAACAATGGCATTATCAAGACCTACACAAGCAGGTTAATTCATTTGCATATAATTTAATTCATATGGTAGGGTAGTGCTATTTTTGAATATTATTTTAAAAATTTTCAGTATAAACAATACAATTTACTTATACACAAGCTAACTTTATAGTTCCTGATTCTTAGTTAGGATTTTAAAAGCCATAATGAATCTCTCTTCATTGGTCAGGTAAATGGTATAAAAAATGAGAATGATATAAATGGCAGGTTTAGGCAATCTGGGTAGATCTGTATATTCATAATAGTGTAAAAATGTTATTTAAATATTTTCCTGCTTTAGGTAAATCAAGTGATAAAATCTGTTTACTTTTTATTTATTTAAGAATTGTTTCTGTTAGGCCTGGGAGTTTGGTTCAGTGACTTAAGCACCTGTCCGACAGGCACAAGGTTGTGAGTTCAATCCCCGGTGCTGCCAAAAAAAAAAAAAAAAAAAAGAATTGCCTCTGTTCTCTGATGAATTATTTACTCTGAGTATGACACTACGTTGGGCTCTGAGATTACCGAGATTAATAAACCATGGTTATTGCATCTATACGTGTCATTGTCCCACAAAATAAACATCTGAGTAAAAATACCTGTGATTACCCTGCTTTAACTTGACAAATTAAATTCTTAAAAATAATATCACATCACTGCAGAGCTAAACTTCTTGCACCGGGAATCGAACTCACAGCCTCATGCCTGCCAGATAGGTGCTTACACCACTGAGCCAAACTCCCAGCCCTAGATTTTTGAGGCACTGTGTAGCTCAGGCCAGCCTTGCGCTCACATTGTAGCCCAAGCGGGCCTCAAACTCACAACGCTCCTCCTACCTCAGCCTTCCGAGTGCTGGGATTAAAGGCATGCGCCACCACACCCGGCTAGAGCTAAACCTCTTTACACTGTGGGATTCAGCCTGCGTTTTTCTACTATGGCTACAATTTGATGTCCCCTATCTGGTCCTGACTAAGTAAGGATGGTGATAATTAGGAATATTTTTAGGCGTTCTATATGCCACACTGTCATGGCTGTTGGAGAATTCAGGAATGGTCTTGACTATTTTAGTAGTTCATAGTCTTTGTTATGGATTGTGTTTAGATGTCCTCCCAAAGCCTCATGGGGCTTTTTCAGAGGGCTTTTTCAGAGGTGACTGAATGTAGACTGTATGATGCTGGAATCAATTCATGGTGCAATACTAGGCTCAAGGGTGCTAGAATTAAGGATGTGAGTGATACCTTCCCTGAGTAGCCTAGATAAAAGGACGGAAAGATGCAGTTAGTGTATCTTGCTTGTTTTGTTGCCTTCTGCCTCCCATGAACTGCTTTCTTCTCTGATACCCCTCACCAAGCTACACTGCTTTGGAGCCAGCCAATTATGAACTGAAACCTCTACAAACTGTGAGCAAAGTAAACCTTCCCATCTTTAATTATGGGAGTCAGTTATTTTGTCTCAGCAAAGAGAAAAGTAATCTCAGAGAAACTGTGTGATGCTTCCTGAGACACTTGTGTTGTGTGAAATATAATATTATTCCCCAGAATAAGCAGGAAAGAGAGTATAGAACAATGTTTCTCACATGTGGTCTTCAGACTAAGGTCATCAGCATTAGCAGGGAAGTTTCAAATTCTTGGCCTCTAGCAACCTCCTGAATCAGAAAATCTAAGTCTGAGACTTCGCAATCCATGTTTTAGTAAATTTTCCAAGTGATTCTGATTCATCCTGTTCATAAGCCACTAATGTAAGAACTCACTTATTTTGTTGTCTATCTAGAGGTCCATCATTTCTGCCAGAGTCGTTACATTCTCAGTCTGCTGCCTTCTCACTGAAAATGTTCAGATATTCTTAAGTACGTGTGTGTGTGTGAACGTGTGTGTGACTGTGCATGCATGCATGAATACGACACTGGGGATTGAACCCAGGGACCTTGTCACTAAGCTACATGCCCAGGCTTTTTAAAAATTTTTATTTTGAGACAGGGTCTTTCTAAGTTGTCTAAGCTGGGCTTGAATTTGTGATCCTCTGACCTTGATGTCCCAGAGAGCTGGGACTGCAGAGTCGTGCACCATGCCCTGCCCCTCCCCTGATTTTGG